>JBBMKC010087801.1:0-16893 GCA_037834085.1 Bipalium vagum | reverse complement strand
TAATAATAATAATAATAATAATAATAATAATAATAATAATAATAATAATAATAATAATAATAAATGATAATAAATAAAATAAAATATTTTTTTAATTGTATAATATTTACAAATATTGAGACGTACTCCAAATAATTTTATACCTGATAAAATTTCATTTAGCACAATTAATTTTTTATGTAATCTATTTTATTTTTGCTTAATTTTATTATTTTTAAAATAGAATTTAATTGTTTTAATTCTTCCAAACAATTCCAAAATAAAAAGTCCTTTTATTATGAGCTATTTTTTAACTTTAGCTTACACCTTAACTGTATTGCCCGCTTTGGTCATTTTGACGTTGATTTACTATTGAGATATCATTATCAATATCGAACCGCGACAGTTCTGCCTATTTCAGTACATTGAAATCGGTCGGTACAATGTCGATGTATTATGAAAAAAGAGTGAGAGAATCGATACATTAAAAATATTCCTATCTTCTCAAATTTACATAATTAAATTCTGTGAGACTATCTTTCTCTCTAATCCGTTAGTGAGGGATTTTGTAGGTTCTCGTTCAATTGTTGTTTATTATCAACTTAAGCATTTATTGTTTACCAAACATTTTATGCAGACTTCTCAACAGCCTGTATGCTGCTCGGCTGGCTGAATCAACAAAAATGTGTGTATGTCGACACATTAGGCTTTCTGTCAATGTCTCTGTGTTATTTCAGTTGATACATTGTCAAACGGAGCTCATACGATTTCAAGTGAAATACTTTGATGACTTAAAGTTAAAAATCAGTTAAGAATAATATATATTAGACTAATTCACGGGAAATGGGCGATCAGGAACTTTAAATAAATCTTTATTTAATGATTATTATCAATTTATTTATTTTTGCTTAAATAGATTAATATGGGTTTGTATATTCGCATATAATTTAAATAACAGTGAGAAGAATGACTGGGAGAAAAATGAAAATATCAATGAGTCATAAAGAACAGCGCTTTTGTTTAAAAGTTTTGTTTTAAAAGGTATATGTTTATGTTCACCAAACTAAGATTATGAGGCAGCCATCTGCGAGCTGTTTGAATATTTCCTAACTATTTTAGTCGACTGGATATCGCCTAATGTGTAACTCCAAGTTGCAAAGGGACCTCTGCTTATGTCATACATAAATCTTCATCTTTTTTAGTTACCAGGGCTTTCGGAATCCGAAAGATCCAAATTTACTCATCTGAATAGGCTAAATCATTTTTTTACACCTCACTGTAGCTTCACCTAAAGCAAAAATAACCATATCTCTGGTTTCGTATGTGTTTTCTTCAACTGAAAGACAAATAATAAAAAATACCCTACATGCATTCGTTGTGATGAAGTATTGGTAGAAAAAATACAATAATAGAGACAAATAAATTCAGGTTAAACGATCAATGATGAATGAAATCAAATTTAATTGATATTACACATTCTTCTTGAACCAAAATTGTATTTTCAAGAATTTAGCAAATAATTGTGCACTGTCGATTAGCATTTTATAATTTCTTTGCAGTCGTCGAATTTGATTGGTTTAAAGATTTCAACCACGGTGAGCGTGCTTACTCAACGATTGAGATATTAGAAAATATTCAAAACCATTGATCTACAACTTTAACCACATGTAACGTTGATAATTGTACCTCGATATTTTTATGATATGCAAATTTAGGCTGATTTTGAGGAAATTAATCGATTATATGTTGATAAGATGTCTGGATTAGGTACATTAGGTGGTGCTTTAATGAACTTCAATTCAGCTTTCTTAAATGACAGTTCACATTTCTGCCTAAAAGTATAACACTTTCGTTCGGAACGTAATTAAAGAGAATCGATATATTCAAGCAGCTCCAAATAGTTACACTACCTTAAACAGCATATGAAGGAACGTAAGAATTTATCATTGAACTCATCATATATTAATCAAAAAAGTTGACCGCGTGAAATGGTGCAGATCAAGATCGCTCTGATGATGTATGTGTCCAATTTGTTAAAAATATTATTAAAGTTGATAAAAACTGTTATAATGTTACGATTGATAACAAAGAGGCGATAGAGGGTTGAGTCTTTCACAAAAAATCAATTTCAATGAAAGATTTCCTGGAAAAAAGTATTTTGAAAAACATGTATCCCTTTAATAAATTTACTTCCGTAATGCTTGTAAACCTCGGTCCAAGGTTACCACTGCTATATGTGAAACATAATTAAGACATGTATATTAATTGGCTTGGAACGTAAACTCTCAAAACTATGAACCTTTTGATACAAGGGATATTTCTCCAAAGACTAAAAGCTTCTCTTCGTTATAGAAGCAATTTTTATAAAATTATCTTCATTTTATATTTTTCATTTAGCCGGACCTCTTGTGACTGGAAGTTCCGTTTATGGGATTTATTCAAGTCGAGTCAGAACCAAATGTTCATTTGCAGACCCATTTCAGAGCGAATATAACAATATTAAATCTACAGAATCGCAAAGTTATCTCTATGACAAATTTTATATAATTTCCGCAGCCTTAGTTGTGAATTCTTTACAACTTCCCAGAATGAACGTATACTCAATGACGTTAGTCAATCAAAAATTATTTTTTACGCTATTTTTATTAATTAAAAATTTTAATACTTCTTTAAATAATAAAATACCCGTTGTAACTGTTCTTCTTAATTGAGAAAAAATTTAAATCATTTTAGGTCTACAAGTTGAAATGTTCTTTATTTAGTAAATGGGTCCAAAGTCACAATCTAACCGATTTTTTTTCTGAAGTGAGTAAATTTTGATTTAAAGATAATTGATGAAATATCAATATAAAAAATCTTTTTTGTTTTAATATTTCATACAAATAACGAAAATTCAAATGACATCTCAAAAATAGATATAAGACATCTTTTATTATTTTCTTGCCAATTAAAGAAAACGACATGAAGCTAGAGATATTGTTAGATCTGCTTTAAGAGAAGGCAAAGCGAGGTATAAAACATCAACAAAAAATGATTAAGCATAGTCAGAAACGAAAATTAAGACGAAGAATTTAGGGGGAGAAAATCCATATATGACGCTAGGTAAACTTGGAATTACACAGCAGGCAATATCCCGCCTACTCAAACAACTAGGAAGGATTCAAAGGCTTGTTGCTGGGTGGTTCACAGTCTTACTCTGGAGAACAGTAAAATGCAATACAAAAATACTGTATTCATCTTAACAAGATTTAAAAATAAATTTTGACCCAAGATCTTTATTGAAGATGAAAATTGGACATGTTACGATGACCTCAAACAAAAGGATCTTGTACTTTTCCTGGGAAACCAAATTCAGCTATCGAGAAGCGCAAAATTCTAAGCAACCAAACTTTTTGCTGTTCATTTGGTAGCATTATTTTGGATTGGTCTACTATAGGTTACTTATATGGTGTATAACAGACCTAATTATACATATGTAATAAAATGTAATTGAATCACCTGAAAGAAAAAAAAACTTTTTTTAGTTTATATGAAAATATCCTATCATATACGTCAAAGACCACCTTGCATCCTCTCTGGATTGGGAAGTTCTTCCCCATGTTCTTACTCACCTGACAGACGCCATCAGATTATTATTTAATCAGGTCTATTTAACATCTTCTAACTGATTCAAAGTTCAAAACGGTTATTGATATTCAAAAATCGATCTCCAATTATATAGATTCAAAATCTTCATCTCTTTCCAAGTTAAAACCCACCAGCAACCTAAAAAATGGTTAAAATGCATAGAGGATAATTTGTAGTTCTATCTTATGTAAATAAATATTTATTTTATCAATTTTCTTCTTTATTAGGTTGTAAAGAAGTTAATGACGGTTTTTGTGGACTTTTTTTTTGATTTATGAATTTTTAAATTAAATTTTGTTTTATCAATATAAATTTGTTTATATTTTAAAGTAAAATTTTTTAAAAAGATAAGTCAACCAAAGTTGTTCATAAAAGAAAATTAACTAAAATTGTTTAGGTATTTGAAAAGGAGATAAACGATATCCAAATTAGAACAGTTTTCATTTATAAATACAAAATGAGTGATAATGCTGCACAAACCGCTTAAAATCTGAACCCCATATTTGGAGAAGGTACCACTAATTAACATAGCGCTCAACGCTGGTTTCAGAGATTTAAGGATGGAGATAAAGATATTCAAGATAGTGTGGCTGTGGTTGAAAATCTTCAATCTCCAATGCGATTTGAAGACACTGGTTGAGACTGCTCCGCATACAACTGTTTACAACCATAAATAAAAAAGTCAAAGAAAATCGAAAAATGGGTTCCAGACGATTTGACAGAAAAGCAAAAATTATATCGTTTGGAGGTGTCGTCAGGAATCTTTCCTCGATCGCATTGAGACATGTGATGAAAAATGGATCTTGTACGACAACCACTGACGTTTTCAGCAGTGGTTACATAGACATGAATCGGAATAAATAAGTTTGTGACTCGTTGGGAGGAAAATGAATAGTGTAATTGTTTCTATTTTGATAAATTAAATTTTTTTTATTTAAAGTTCAATGTTTAAAACCTCCATTTTTTCTTTACAGCCTAATACTATTACAAAATAGACACCTTTTCAACTTGTAGTAATAATAATTCGGTTTGGGTACGTAATACTCTAAAATATTAATATTTTGCAATTTTATTTTATTATTTATTATAATCATTATTTTTATCTTATAACCAATAAAAAGTAATTTTATTTTTAACATAAAATATCTTGAATAAAACCTTTGGATTATTAATGATAACCACTGGTGTCAGTGGATATGTTCAAATAGAATATAATTTTTTAAATATTATCTTTTTCCAGACCCGGGAGCGTCGTAGTTGATATGGAATTACATTTAAGATCAAATGAAGACATGAATAATCCAACACTTTTGAAAAATGTTCAAAAGTCTTTTTCTGATGCGTTCAAGGAAAAAGCAGTTATAACATCAAGTAATTAATAATTAATAATAATTATCTAAAACCAGCTCTCTTAATGATTAAAATTTAATAAAAAAATATAACAATGTAATCAATCACTATAGTAATTCTCCACTGATGTAAATGTTATTTATTGGATTACGATTTTCAGTGGATTTATTTTGAAGTTTCCAGAAAATCAAATATAATCTTGTCTACTTAGCTACGAAGTTTCAGAGTTCAATGTGCATAAATTTTGCAATAATTTTGAAAAAATATTGATTGAGATTCAGTTTGGCCCCGCTTTGTTTAAACGAGCTGCTTAGAAATTTTTTAGGTGATGAATTTTTAAAAATTTTATAACTTTATTAATAAGAATGTTATTGGTCATTTTCAAGGCTACAATTATTGATTGTATTGAACATCTTTTATTTTTGAGTATGGAAAACTCATATATACGTATTTCTGAAATTAAATATATTTTATTCACATTCCAGTCACATATAATTTGTAATAAGCAGTACTTTTAGTCCTAAAGGGGACTGTTAAGCTGAAAATAAATTATTTAAATAAAAATTGATAACTTAATATCATAAAATAAAATTTTAATAATTTTGAAAATGTATTTTATTTCATCTTTAAAATAATTATAATTAGTCCGTTAAAACAAAACGAGGCCAGACGAATTGAATCCAAGATATTTAATTATTTCTATAAAAGAAGTTTTAAGAATAGGAAAAAAATGATTATTAAATTTGTTTATGTTTACAGAGACAAAAAGGTACAATTGAGCCTTAATTATTTGATTGAAATCAATTATTGGTATTAAAATGGCAGAATAATAAATAAACTGATACCATTTTAATTCTATGATTATATGTTCACATCATAGAATAAATTTGTTTTAATTAATGATAATCCATAAATCTTAAAAACTTAGAAGTATTATTTTAAAGAAATTTAAATTAATATTTTATTATTATTATTATTCATGGTTTATTGGAAGAAAATTAATATTAAAGTATTTTTATTTGCCAATAAGATAATTACTACTTAAACCAAGATGTAGAGATTTCCTTTGCTTTCATCACTTTTTAAATATTTTCTCAGGCAGTCTAATTGTTTTAATATCCTATTGCCTCTGGAAACCCAATATATCGATGTCACTGTAGATCTCGGTATCTTAATCTATTATGTGTTTAATTAAAATGGTTATTTCTTAAAAACTCATAAAATCTACACTGACACATTTTATATTTTTAGGGAAGATGTAAAATAATATTTAATATAATGGGAAAAAATACCAGTTTGTTTAAGAAATTTAAAAAGTCACCGTTGTTTATTTTTTCGATTTTAACAAAACCAATTTTGAAAAATTAGCTTGATAATAATGTTTACGAGAACGCGTAATAATTTCTTAAAAGAAGAACATTAATCAAGAAATTAGGAAAAACGTGTCCCACTGGAAATAAAAGACATTTAGAAAAATACAAACATATTTAAATGATATTACAGTTTTGGGAACGGTTCTAAAATATATTTGTCACAAGAAAAGCGGTGGTTTGCCAAAATAAAGACCACACATTTCCAAGTTCAAAGTTTATACGAGAAGATTATGAGGGAGATTATGTTTTAATTAATTAATTAATTAAATATTATTATTTATTGATTTATTGAAATAAATGTGTGTGAAATATTTTGAATTTTTTTTATTAAAGTCTATTTGCTTTATAAATTGATAAAAGCTAAACACCATTTTTTATTGTGACATCTACATATCAAAATTAATTATGGTGGTTATGTTCATTGGAAGTATATCTCAAAGCCTTTGTTATGGTCTTTCATGTTAGTTAATGTCTTGACTGAGACATATCGATGATATATGAGGCCGTTCATTATTGTCTTGGTAAATAATCCCATTAAGATTTGCATATTTTTGACGTGTTTCGTTTATTTCATTATTTACTGGTTACTTAAACAATTATATTGTGAAAAAAGTAAAACTTTCATTATTAAAAAGTGCATGAACTAATTTTTTCCAGTTTTTAAACAGTTTTGATCGTCTGCAATGTTTTAGTTCAAAGCGGAAATTGATATTTTTCATTTGAATTTCTGTAACAATCTGAAATTAATACTGTGTTTAGATGTATCATAAAGAACAGATGCAGCATCCTAGGACTTTAAAATATTTATTTAAACGAGAACAAATAGTGTTCATTAATAGATCCCTTCACATTCACTATTTTCCCAACTTAACACAAATTTCATAATGAAACTTAGGAATATTGAAATTCTTTCCTAATTATCCCATTTATCGTTTTATTTTTTCAGTCTACGTGTCAAGACCTTCAAGGCGAGATCAGTCAGCATCACGTAAATTCTTATCTGTCTTAAATATTTCAATATTAATAATGTCGGAATTAAATTTATTCCCATCAAAATCTTGATATCGTTTTTTATTAATTTTGTGTAAAATACGAATGCACATTTTTTATTTGCAAGAAATTTAAAACGTAGCTTAATCAGATCAAAATATTATTTTAAATATTTTTATCCAATAAGACTTGAGTAAATTTAGATATAAATAAACCTAATTAAATTAAATTATTACTTAGAATAATCAATGAATTGATTTGAACTCGTAATTTTTTTATCTTTCCCAATATATTTAAATATATTCAAAGACATTTTTGACAGTGTATTAGGTCTACAAATATGACTCCGCCGTTTTTATTTTTAATAATTAAAATTAAAATGAAATTATTTTTTGTATATTTGTTGTTATTCAAATAATATTCACCTTCAACGCTAATTATAATAATATAATAATTTTTAAATAGTTTGCACATTATTAATTATTTACTATGACAACATTTAGGATGACAACATTTGTGCAGGAAAATAACCATTTGCGGGAAGCTTTATTATTTTTATTTAATTTAAAGAAAAATCCTGCCGAAGTATATAAATTACTAGTAAAGGCTTATGGCAACAATTCTTTAGCTGAAAGAACGTCGGGAATGGTTTCAAACATTCAAAACGGGCAATTTTAACCTTAATGACAATGCCCACGGAAATCCACCGAAAAATTTGAAGACCCTGATTTGCAAGACTTGTTGGACGAAGACGACTGTCAAACTCAGGTACAATTAGCTGCTTCATTGAATGTTTCCCAACAAACAATCTCCAATCGTTTACGCGGTTTAGGAAAGATTCTAAAGGTGGGAAAGTGGGTGCCTCATGCATTAACAGAAAAAAGCCAAGAGTAGAGGAAAACCACATGCAAAATTTTGATCAAAATGAACAAAAATATTTTATTTATCCAACATGTAAAAAAGTTAAAACTTTAATTCATACCTTAGCCCCCTCTAATTTTATCGTTTATCAAAGTAAATAATAAAGATGATCATAGATTAACTGAGGCCAATTTATTGACATATATATATAATATATGTGTGTGTGTGTGATCCATTTCTTAAGCGGCAAGAAAACCATCCATTCTTGAAAAAAATTGCTTACCCGTAATGAAAAGTGAGTTGTGGGTTCGTCCTGGTGAGCCACCAAAATCTTCACCAAAGGCAGAATTCACGCCAAGAAGATAAGGCTTTCTGTTTGGTGCGATTTTAAAGGTGTAATCTATTACGAGATGTTATCATCTTGATAAACTATTAATTCCCAATTGACAAAGGAGAACAATGCAATCCACATAAAGCGTCCAAGATTGGCAAATCGGGAGATATTTGTCTACCAACATAGCAATGTCAGGCCTCATATATCTTTAGTCACCCGGAACAAATTATGGGCCCTTGGGTGGGATATCTTGCCTCATCCTACATAATCATCGGATTGGCTTTACCAATTATCATTTATTTCTGTCGCTGCAGAACTCCTTAAACGGGAAAACATTTAATGAAAATGAGTCTGTCAGAAGGCATATTGTCACTTTTTTACCAATAAACCCCAAGAGTCCAATGAAAAATCTTTCTAGTGTAGCCTATTCTCTTGATACTCTCAAAGTAGTTTTAATTTATTCAGAAAAAATTTGGTACTTTGAAAAACCATTTCAAAATTTCAAAAAAAGAAAAACCATTTTACTTCGACGAATAACCAACCATGCTGCCAATTTATGACAGTTATATTTAACAACGGAGAATGTTTTGATTGATTTCAAAGTACATATTTGTGAGAATAAATGTAAAACATTGGTAAAAATGTATCAAATTACTACAGGGAGAAAATATTAAAAATAATTTAATAAAATTTATTTAATGTTTATCATTTGAGAATAATTATTAAATCTTTACGAAAATTAATTATCAAAATTTATCGAAAAAAATTGATTTAATTGATATTGATTAAATAATAGAAATAAATAATTAAATCAATTAAAAAAATTAATTAATATTTTAAGTATGACATTAATAATATTAATATTAATAACTTTAAATAAAACAGAATTTTTGATTAGCATAACAGTTTAAGAATCTCTTTGAAAGGCTACAATGAAGGTATCTGCAATGATAATACTGACCATATGAACCTCGAAACTAATTAAACAATTGTGGTTATTGAAAGCTGAAGAGTCAATTGTTTGTTAACAATGACTTTTATTACATTCTCAAAATCTTATGACATTTGAAATCATGATTTGTTTTACTTTTTTAGTATCGTTCAGGTTTATGAGACCTTTGAGTATTCTCAATTTAAGATGGGTTGGGCTTTTTTTCTACTATTTGTAGAAATACTTAATAAACGCAATCTATATAGAGGAAATTTTTTTCTGTACAATTTTTTCTGTTTTGAGACTTATCTTTATACAACCTAACGAAATCTGGAGCTAAAAATATTTACTTTTATATATTAGAATTGGACATTACGGCTGCAACACATGTATATACATATAGAGGGTGTCTCAAAATGTATACACACTTTAAATATAAATCGTTAATTAATTATTCTAAGTCCTTATATATATTATTATGACTTTTTTTATAGTTTGTTTAAATACTCCAAAACTGGTAAGAGTTTGCCGATGTTTTAAACCTATAAATTTATTCTTAAAGGCTGAATCCTGAATAGTAAGTTGAACTTTGAGCAAAGAAAATGTATTATCAAAAATTACTTCGCGTTTGAAAACATAAAAGAGGTACAAACCCTGTTCAAGAAAGAATTTCAGATAGATCCTCCAACAAGACTGGCAATCGGTTGAATATTGGATAAATTAGAAAAAAATAGAACTATTAAAAATGTCATCAAAACCGTTCTGGAAGAGGGAGAATATCGACAAGTACCACAAAGGAAGAAAGAATAGAATAGAATAGAAGTTAAGAATAGACAAGCAAGTCTTGAGCTAGAAATATCAATAGATTCTGTTCTCCGAAATGCATTTCATTAAACTTTGCATTTATAATTATTTTAAGTGTGTATACATTTTTTCAAGACACTCTGTATATATATTATAATACTATATTAAATTGTTCTAAAATTCAAATTTTTTCATGCCTATCTTATTGATATAATTTACACCAGTAAAAATAGTTTTAAATCACTAATTCAATATTCATTACAGAATGTCTAATTTGATTTAGATGTCTAATTTGAAATGCATAACAAGAATTTTCATTTTTTTACTTTAAAAATTCTATAACAGCCTAAAGAAATTATGTTCCTAGTATGAAAAAAATTAGATAACTGAAGGTCGGTTTCAGACTTTGTTATCTAGGCTTTTATCCGAAAATTGGAGGCCAGTCAAACCTGGTGAACTGAAGATTCGAGTTAAAGGGAACCAGGATTTAACAACTCAGGAAATTAGAAATACTTTTAGTCAATCAAATTTAATTCACAAATCCGCTTGAGACAATTTGGTTATTTTGGAAAGCTTGATATTTTTATTCTATGTATTCTCACTAAAAGAAATTCATAAAATCTGCGATATTTTACTGATACGTGAGAAAAATCGGCTATGACAAATGAATTATCTACACTAACTACAGTTAAAAGTTGTCATGGACCTTACACAAGGTTGGAATCCATGAAAAGAAATTGGTGCTACTGATAAGGTTTAGTTTTTCTGCTGCTACCGAAGAAATAAGCAATTAATTCCGAGGTTTATGAACATTCAAAAAGATCAATTAATTGAATGGATTAAACTGGCTGCAAAGTCATCATTAGCGAACAGAAAAGAAAGAGTTTACCGGTATGATAAATTCGGATTTACGTAAGTTTATGATTGCCCAACAAACACATGGATCTTGAAATTGAAATTAACAAAATATTCTTCATCAGACAGTGCCAGCTTTCAAACCATCGATTTTGCAGAACTAAAAATGTAGAATTAATGACACATAGCCCGTATCCAACTGACTGATCACCTTATTACTTCTTATTGTTTCAAGAAAGGACATTGTGATGTACGGAATCAAAGATAACCGTGTTGCAGTTTTGGCTTCATACATGTGCGGAAATTCGTCAAAAACCATCTTTAAAGTAATGAAGGGCATTTTGTTCTCTGATGAGAAATATTTCACAATTGACCAATATCTGAACAAGTCGAATGGTAGAGTGTATGCTCGGAACAGTTATGAAGATTGTGAAAATGGTATCAAAATACAGAGAAGCCATCAGTTGCCATATATTATGGTGTGTCTTATCTAGACCCAACTGAGATACATTTTTCCAAAAAGGTGATAGAACGACAGCTAGATCTGGATATGAAAATGAAGCTCATAGATTTAACAATGTTCAAAATAAGCATTTGACTCTGCATCATCTCACAAGGTTAAGACTATTGGAGAATATTTTCATTTACAAAATACTGAGCTCTTCAGTCTAGAACAGATCTTACTCTTAATCTTGAATCCCCTTGATGATCATTTTCAAAAGATAAATTGTGCTCTAAGCGACAAAGGAATTTGGAAATGTTTGGGTCTGCTTTAGTTAAAGTAGTTGTTGAAATAGATTCGAATATGGGACGTGCTGCCATTGATGGTTTGGATCGGCATCTAAGACCCTGTGTCAAGGAAAGAAATTTGAGTGTCGTACATAGTTTTTTGTATTTTAATAAGGTTCTTTCTAAATGTCTATTTTAATTTTGTATGATACTTTGAAGTTGGAACAGAACTTGCGATTAGACCATATATACAATGGGTTTAATGGATTCATAATTTCCTTTCCATACATCAAAATATATCTTAATATAATATATTGCTATAATACTCGATACTTGGACAAATAGAGAGGAGAGAAAAACTATTTTATCAGTTAGCAATATATATCTGAAACCCAAGGGATGTACGTACGTCGATGCACGTTCAAGTATAAATCACACAGTAATTAATTAAATCGTAACTCTTAATCTCAAAAGTCTTTACCAAAAGTCCCCCGGTGGACAATCTTTATCATAAACTAAAGTCCAGAATGGTACTCCCGTCTGTTCTCCCGATCTGTGATGTAATCCCAAATAAATTAGTGCAGCTGACAAATAATGACAGTACAGTGAAATTTCCCTAACTCCTAATGTCTTTTGAGAGTAGTAGATTTCAGCTATAATTAAAGAATTAATTACGTTTTTTAATTTAAAATTAATTTACATTTTATTTGTTTAATTGGTTTTATAATAATTAAACAAATGAGATTAATTTATTATTTTTTTTATATTTTTATACTTTTATTATTATTATTATTATTATTATTATTATATTATATTATATTATATTTTTATATAATCAAAGAGATTTCAATTACAATATAAATATAAAAGGGAGTATAATGTTACATAAAAAAGAACAATACTTTTAATAACATGATATTTTTGTTATTAAGATTATTATTATAAAATGACTTAAGATTTAAGGTTTTATTATTTTCCTTTGAATCCTACCTTATTATCAGGGGCTGCAAGGTACATTGTTGATCACTTTTAATGCAGCAGCCTGTTTAGATCATTTTTTAAATTTCCAAATTCTTATCTTCAATTTCTTATGTTGGTTTTCTCCTTGGTATTATATTAATAATTACTTTTCAAAATCGACAAAACCAACTGTTGAATGTCGTCGTCAAAGATGATTTTTATTATGAATTCATACAATTTATGCTTCAACTACAGTTTTCATGAAAATATAATGATCCACAATGAATTTCAGTAAATTTTGATTGTTATGGAATATCAACATTTTTAAATTGATATATTATTTAAACAAAAATTTGATCAATAAAGATTTTAACTATTAATTCTTGTTAATATTTATGATATCATGTTTGATTTTAGGAACATTGTCGGGTTCGCTAAATGTACGAAACTGTAGACCTGAAGACCATCAGGGGTCTTTTATAATAATAATAATAATTAATTAATTAATATTAATGGTAAATTATTATAATATCCTCTCGTTGTTGAGATAGTAATAAATTTTTAATAATAATATAAGTTTATAATACTAAAATAACTTTATCTTGCAGTCGAGATAAAAAATAAATCTTTGAATTAATGGGCTATTAGAGGAAAAGCCTTCCAAAAGTAGAAAATGGTGGTCGTCGGTCAATTTCTACTGCTATAGGCGAAAAAATCTGTCAGAAATTCGCCCAAAAAAACTAAACAAATACGTACAAGATTATTCAAAAATTTATTCGATGATATTTCTGAAGATATTAATTGAATCAGAGACGATCCAGTACAATTCCAGTACTTCTTATTTCTATGAAGATTGTTAGTGAAAATTAATCGGAGATACCGGGATTCGAACCCGGGACCTTCACATATGCACTGCTGTGACCGCTGAGCTACATCCCCCGACTAACTTTCAATTTATCTCACAAAGATGATGCAGCAGGATTTTACAATGGCGCTCATAGAGTTTGAAAATTTTCGTGGTAGTTTTGATTTAACGAACACATTAGCAACAAAGTGAGGAGTTAGGTAAGTTTGAGGTAAAAGTTACTTATTTCGATAGAGGAAAATAGTAGCAATAGATACAATATGCAACCTGGCTTTTTAACGGCATTTAGTTTGGAATCAATAATTTCATTTTGAGTAACTTAAAATATCATGTTTTATTTTTATGATAATACATTATATAAAAAAATTTTGTATTGGGTTGTTTTGAAAGTCACTTCACTTTTTTATATTTATCTTTAAATCATAATTTAAAGCACTTAAGTCATTTGAAGGTTGTGATATTCAAATTGTCTGGTAGATGACAGAAGTTCTTGGAACAAAAAAGACTGATTAAAACATCATTGATTAAAATATTTATTACTAATAAACTTTTGGTCTTACTTTTTACTAAAAAAAATGCGAAGTGACTTTTCGAACAACCCAATAATATGAATAGAAATTACGTTATTACAATCATTTCAGATTATCTTTGAAGAATTTATTAGGAAATATATGGAAATATCTTTTAAGAATTTTTTCGGACAAAAGAATTTAAGAAATATGAAAATGTGGAGTGAAACAATAATATATAAAATTCAATTTGAAAATTCTTATTTAACAGTATTTTTACTGAAATACAATCTAAAGGAATAATGAATACTTCCATTTTTTAAAATCTTAATTCATTAATAATAAATATAAATAAATAATATTTCAAAATTCTATATTAAAAGATAATTGGTTATTTTGGTTGTAGCGGTCAAGTAATTAATTTTCCGGTCACTGCATTAAATGCTTAGATTATTTATCTGGACAATTAAAAAGAAAAAATATGTATTATTGTATAATACAATGTAATTAATATAATTAAACTATAAAAATTATTATAATGAAGAAACGTCATTTCAAAATGTCCATGTTCTCTTTAGTTCATTTAATCAAATTTAAATTATTGTCATATTTATCATAATTTAATAATAATAATAATATGAGGGATCTAATTTAATTGTGAGCCCTTTTTATTGTAAAACTTAAAACCTTAATTTTTATAAAATCAATTTAAATCTATTTGAAATTCTTTGTTAACATCTATGTTATATATTTTTTGAATAATACAATTTACCTATCACATTTAAATTTAGATAATAATTTGATATTTCTTATTGAGACTCTAATGATAAAATGTATTTCAAATACTCACATCCAGGCACTGTTTGTTGTATGAGCGTGACCAAAGCTGAAGAGGCATTACGAAAGATTCTGAAAATCTCTTCTTATGAAAGACTCTCTGTAAGCCAATACAAAAAATCGTTTAGAAAATTTTGAAGAGATATTATTCTGGCAACGATGTTCATGTTATTTAAAAATGCTGAAACTTTTATTTTAAAATATTAATTCTTACTATTTTTATAGTGGATTTTTAGAATTATTATCATTTTAGATTTTTTATTATAAAATGAATTTTTCGAAAGAAAACAAACGATCCATTAGACTTTTCAATTGGCGTTTGATCAAATCAGTGTTTAAATTTACACCCCTAATGTATCACAAGTTTTAACTTTAATAAAATAATATAACACTTGGTACATAAATAATAAATATTTATTGTTTAATGAAATGATATTTTAATATAATAAATATGATGGTCATTAAGCTGTTTTTATAAAAATTTTAGTTAGCTGGATTATTGGGCTTTCAGTAGCTATATTGGTTTCTATCACTATTATGATTATAGTAAGTATTATACTTGTTTTATTTAAAATATTAACATTTTAAGAATTTAACCCTTTTGGACCCTCAGTATATATATATACGTTTTGAGCTTTACTGTTAAATACCACGTCAGTGTATATCCGTTTTTATTAAAATGAGTTTTTAATACAAAATGGATGTCACCTCAATGAAAATTTAAAGCATAATTTTAATAAAAGCGCGAAAAAAATCGATCATAAATTGAATTTATTAAAAAAAATTTATAATGGCTGATTAAACATCTGAATATTCTTCAAGAGATAAAATAGATTCCTCTAACTAATCACGCAAGAAAACCACAAAGAAGGTGTGTTGTTTGCTCATCACATAACATAAGAAAAGACACTAAATATGTGTAAGAAATTTAATAAATAAATTTTAATTTTCAAAAAAGGTGCGGTTGCCAAAGGGTTAAGAAAATCTATTAATTATTTGATATAATTCATTTTTAAAAAAATTCGAACATTTTGTTTTAATGTACCAATGTAATTTAATATTAAATTTTACTTAATTACTTAAAGATCCCAAAATTTTTAATGAATGACATATGGCCTGATAAAATCGGCTTATACATTTATGAATTGTTAGAAAATATTAATTAATAATTAAATATATACCCTGGATGGATTTCAGCAGATTGGACATGAAATTGTACCAGAAATAATAATAATAATAATTATTATTATTATCATTTCAATTATCTTAATCTGCATTCAATTAAAAGAAATTTTATTTTAAGAAAATAACCTTTGATAAACATTAACCTATACAAAGTGTATTTTGTTTTTACAAAGATCAAAAGATTACTACTGATGTGGAGACTCATATTTCTATAGGGTGTCATTTTCTATTGTTTAATATTGTTACTGTAAAAATCAATAGTAATTATGTGAAAATATTTACATTTATTATTAAAAAATATTTTTAATTTTCGAAAAGACAATAATATTTGACATGAAAATTAAAAACACTTCATAAATGATAATAAAACCGTTAGACGATTAAAACAAATATTTGAACTACTTCTTTTAAGTTAGGGATAAAATTTCATTATTTTCAATTTCTTGAAATGTGAAAGATAAACTAATTTTGTTTCTTTATTAATTTAGGCTATGGTGTTGTTTCAAAGACGGTTTTATCCAAATGCTTGTTCCACACGATCAGCGGCTCAAACAAGGCAATCCACAAATTCGCACAGTACAGGAGATGATGATCTTGAGATGGAATATTACAACATATCTAAAGATGATCAGCGCACCATTTACAATAGAAACTCCATTCACATGGCCTGATAAATAAAGGTTATAAAATAATTGAAAAATAAA
>JBBMKC010087690.1:0-16896 GCA_037834085.1 Bipalium vagum | reverse complement strand
AAATTTTCCTTTATTAATTCATACTGCAAAAATTAAGTTTCATAAACCGCCATTAATTTCTTTACAACCTAATAATAATAACAGAGTAGACCTAAAAATATAGAAAAAGTAGGAAGGAGATAGAATAAAGATCAAACAACTTGATCCTATTAAAAAGATAAGGAAGCGAATAAGCTGGTGGAATAGAATAAAATATAATGACAGTAGTGAAAATTTTTTTATTAAATTAGAATTGAATCTACGAAACACTAAATCAATTTAATATTATGAAAGCTATGGTCAGATCGAGACAAAAGGTAATTTAAATAAATTAAAATATCGATCAATCGAGACAAAAACGAAAGAATTTCTCAATGTTTTGAAAATCGATTCAAATTAATAATAACTCTTAATTACCACAGAGTACCTTAATAAGCCAGTCATTTTATTATTAAGAAAAATGTTTTTTCAGAAAAGAAATTTCGTTTATTTGTTAATTTTAATGACTCCAATTATCGAATTTTAATTGTGGTTTTTTATACATTGCTTATTTTAAAACAAATTTTTTAATTATGATAAGCGTAGAAATAACTAAATCCTTTAACCAAGCTGAACAACTTTGTCAAGTCAACTTTTACATAATGACAACTGGTCTGTATTGGAACCAATAAACTATTACCTCGTTGGCCAGAGTGTTTCAACTGTGATGGAAAATATTTTAATTAATAAATGTTGTTTGTCATTTCTTTTATGACATATTTCACTCACCAATACAATACGACATTCCCAACTCGACAGCATAATATTAAGTCTTGTATTAATTAAATAATTAAAAAATTTACATTTCCCTCCGAAACCCGTGACACGTAAAATAAACCCGATGCATATGAATATTTTTTTTCAGAAAAAGTAGGAAAATTTTAGATTTTGAGACAAAGTAGGAATTTAATGTCAATTATAAACATTTTCCACAAAGATTCAACTCCATAATCACAAACAGACGAACAACAACAAACGACAACTTGAATGTTAAAACACGACCAATAATTAAAATAGATAATTATTATAGTAAAGCGAAATAATATTTTACCGCATCCAAATCAATGCAGCGCTGAGCCAGCTCTTCTTTTAACATTCTTATTTCTTCAACATTACCGTCGATTGTTTCTTTGAGTTTTAAATGAACGTTTTTAATCTCTAATTGTTTATCTAAATTTAATCACCGAATTAGGAATATCGATTTTCGAAGATCACAAATTATCTCTATTAATTAAAACAACGTCATATAGATCATGAGAAAACAATGAATTATCTCTATTGATTCTATAAAACTTTTCTCGTGGATAAATCCAAAAAGAAAATACACAGGACAATAAGTTCGTTAATTCAGTATTTTTTTGAAACATGTAGACGACTTAGAGTTGAAATAACAAAAAAAGTATTACTAAAAAATATACAATTCAAATTAATTACAACAAAAAATTCTCAATGAAATTGATTTCCCACTAGTTTCTGCAATTATTAGGAAAAGCAAAAATTGAAAAATTTCCACTATTTTCCATATATCAAGTTTAATTTAAATATTGTGGCAAATAAGAAAAAAATTGTTCGAGATTTTTTCCAGTGGTTCAGCAAGTCTCCTGATCAAAAATAAAATAAAAATAAAACAGTAAGAAAATAATTCTAAGCCTCAGAAATCCATCTCGAAGACACACAAAAGCGGAGGCGGACACTCATTGTCATTGAACACGATTGACCAATAAAATTCAACGCGGGTCTTGCAATTTTTAAAAATAGTTTTATTTTCATTACGGTGTCAGAAAATATTTCGATCAACTTGATAAATATACGTATTAATTTATTATTTCAGATGCTTCTAAATTGCTGTGAGAAAAAATCAATAAGTAAAGTAGCTTTCATAATGCAACATTACTTGGAAAATTGGTTTCAATTTGGTATAAAACAAACAATCAATTGATTGTCAGCTACCGTCCTATTTGTAACCATAGTAATACATTAAGACAAAACAAGAGAAAAGAAGTCGACGCTAGTTTGAAAATCGAGTACGAATTTCAGATATGAAAATAAATTAGCAATTCATTCCATTAAAACGGTCTGGGGCTTTGTGGAATATGAAAACAAAATTGGGTGTGAAATATTCTCATTTGTACTTTTTTAATTAAATCAGAATTTTAAAAAATCAATATGTTGTGAAAATTGAATATAATAAAGAATTGATTTTATCATAATTTAATAGGGCAAGCCACTCAATTTCACATTTTTCTAATAATTTAAATTAAATAGATTTAAAAAATGAAATCTTTCCTCGTTTTATACAATCAATAAAATATTTGGTTGGGAAATAAGTTTGTCCGTTTTTTAAGATGAAAATATTTTTATTCAGCTTTATATAATATTCATTTTTCATTCACTTTTCTATTTCGCCTTTGTAAAACTTGTGGTCAAAATTATGAATTGTCTCCTTATTATTGAATTTTTTTCATTCAAAAAATTCTGTACCAAAGAAGAATAACGTGTTATTTTTCCATATTCAAGCTTAGTAAATGAAACCAAACATACGGGTTGGGACTCAACAATTAGTTCCCATGGTTTTCTTGCTATCCTGGTGGAAAAAAGAAACTTTGCAATTTGCAAAATCAATAGACCTTTACGGATAAATTTTGGTAACTGTGACCAGTAAATATTTGTATTAATCTTTATATTCAATGATAGAGGTTTGAACTAAATAGCTTTAAAGTTTTAATTCGATCTAAATGATGTTTGTAGTATATTGCAAGTATACTTATTTGACTTTTTATCAACTGTTTTGGTAAAAGACAAATTTGGTAACCAGTAAGACAGTTTTAAAATAACATGATTCTGGACATTGGATAAACCATTAGAAAATTAAAAATCGTGCCTTAAAAATTTTCACAGTGAGCCGAGAGACAGTCAAGTTTGAAAATGGTTTTCCTTATATTTTATTGAATATTTTTACTCTCGTCGCCATTCCCAAAAGAAACTTGGATTGAAATTGCTCAATCGGGAGTTTGATATCTCTAGAACCAGTCTCTATTGGGCCACTTTAGGGAGTCTAATCAATAGTTTTAAAATGATTTAAAAGGAATCTGAGAAATCTTTTCTTCCATACAATTGAAGTTAAAATATCAACTTCAATTACATAAAATCTTTTTTGACACC
This sequence comes from Bipalium vagum, assembly GCA_037834085.1. Classification (NCBI taxonomy): domain Eukaryota; kingdom Metazoa; phylum Platyhelminthes; order Tricladida; family Geoplanidae; genus Bipalium; species Bipalium vagum. Next base: position 13,716 of record JBBMKC010087690.1, on the reverse strand, counting down.
AGAAACCCACGTCAAACTACATAACAACCATTTATGAGAAATATAAAAAATAATAAGGGGAAATTGAAAATATTTATTTGACTGCACAAAACTCGGAAAATCAGAAAATACTTTACCTAAAAGAATTTTTCTTTCTAAAGGACCCCTTACATTTTATTTAATATGGTAAACACCGGATTCGTTGACCTTAATTTATAAATTACATATTACACACTCTGTTAGAAAGGTAACCGGAATTTTTGGAACAAGTCAAGCAGCAACCTTTCTCATGTCCAGAAAATATATCAAATCGTGATACACTGAGAAAATATTTTTATTTGTTTGATGGGCAAGCTCTCGAACACTTAAATAGCGATTTTTCAAAACATACTCTTCCATTATTGTACGTTTTCTTCAGTTGTTGATGTGCATGAGTGTCAGAACGAGTCAAATTGGTGATTGCTTGTGGACCGTTTTTGAAAGTCTTTAACCAGTCGTAATCCTAAGTTTTAGATATCCACTCATTGAGATATGTTTTATGCAACTTTTTCAGAACAGTACCATATATTTATAAATATTACTAAAAAGTAAACATATAAACATATATACATATATAACTTTAAAAAGAATTCCGGCTACTCTTTTAACAGAATGTATTAACGAACTGATTACGGTAGATGCTTGATATCAGATATCACTATCACTACTCATGAGAGACGATTGTCAACAAATCTTATTAAATTTAACCAAATATAAAAATAAGGATCTTACGGAATCTTTTGCTTATGTCAGGTCGAGGTTTTTTATTGGCTTTATCAATTAATGATTTTATGTTATCGTTATCATCCTGCAACCTTTCGATCATTTTCATCAATTCCATGGATTCAGAATGCCAAGACTCTTCCAATACTTCCAAGTCCTGAATATTTTATTGAAATTCGTTAATTTTAATAAAGGTGATAAATATAAATAATAAATAAAGTGATAAAAAAACAGACTAACATCTTAAATAACTAAGGCAAAAAACCAAAATTTTTCAAACCATTTCCGCCTGATAATTATTTTATTTAGTTTATTGAAAATATCGAGATCACCATGGAAACATTGCCAAAATTTTAATTAAAATATTTCGTAAATTAAAAAAATGGTTAATGAGAAGTTATTAAGTAAACAACCGATCCTCACACTCAATTATTAAGTAAATTTCAAAAAGCCTCATCCCTTACACATTTCTTTGAAATATTCAAAATTTTCAAGAAAATTGAAAACTAAACGATGCAATACAGATATAGATTTTATTATTTTTGTTAATGGTTAAACTTAATTTTAGTAGATATTACCTTAGAACGTCAGTGAACAGAAAATAACAAAATCCAAAGAAAATTTAATTTTTGTTTTAACGAAAATTATTAATTTCAGTCTTAGAGATTATTAGGATTTATCTCCTGGAAACGTACTAAGTTCAGTTATTAAGGATAGTCTTTTCAAAAAATTAGATTTCTTAATGTATTCCTTGGACGATTGAGAACAGCATTGTACACGGTAAGGGCAGATTTCATTTATTTTAAAGTTAATCCTATTAGTTAGGCTAAAAATAAAGAATCTCGTGGATAAAAAAACCTTATTATTTCATTTCCTTATATTCTATTTTCCTAAAAGAATAGTTAATCTTCTGTAATTTTTAAAACTGAGAGTTAGTATGTTAATATATTTTATAATTAGTTTGGTATTTTATTTTTATATTTTCTTTAAACTTTATTATATATCGAATCCCTTGGGAATCGTTTCAAGAATTTATGAAATTAGTTCATGATCAAAATAAATCACTGCTTTTGTTTTCCTGATAAAAATAATGGGTTTTTTTTTCATTGAAATGTTTAGTTATATTTTGGCAGTGATTTTTGTCGGTGTAATTCTCCTTATTTCATTATGAAATATTGATGAACTGGAGATATTTTGTATTTTCTCAATATTATTTATTATACTATATAATACTCAATATTATTTATATACACTGTAATGGAAAGTGGTTATTTTTAAATAAATATATACATATAATGTATATTATTCATATGTATTAAAACAAAAAATAGAGAAAAATAGGATAAAAAATGATTAATGAAAATAAAAATGATAGAATAATAGTAAATAATAAAAATAATCTTCAAAATCATGTTAATAAAAATAAAGTGATTAAAACAACAAAACTTTGATAAAAAAATAATATATTACAGAATAAATAATTAATAAAAATCAAAAAAACCTATAGTCAATGATTTTTAATAAAAATAAATAATTTTGTATTTTAATAATTTTAAATCAATTATAAATTTTAATTTTATTGCCAAGAGAAATTTAAATGAAGATAAGAGAAATCAACAAGATTATCAGATGAATATCAAATTTTTAGGAAGAGTAATATTTAAATGGAAGTCAGGTAAAAAAATAATCTACAGCAGAGTACAAAAGTCTTTGTCCTTAGTATTTCTACTTTTTATTGACGAATTAAAAATAAATAAAAAAATAAATATGTACAAGATATATTACACTCATAGGTACAAAGGTATTAGATTTAATAATTAATTCTTTCTCCTTTGGAATCAATAAGCTTGTATATAGTGATTTTTAACAGTAATTTTAATGAATGTTCTTTAGTCTTTACACTAGAATTATTGCATTTACTGAACAATCCTATTCGTATTTTCGGAAAAGTCATATTTTCTGCATTTGGTTTTAAATATTTTTTACAATAAAAAAATAATAAATAAAAATTTCATAATTATATTGAAGTAAAACAATGTTCCAGTAAAATTGTTGTCATAAAAGATTAAACAATTAAAAATATTTTAATATAATAAATCTAATCAAATTTTTTAAAAATTGGAAGTACTGTTATAATGAAAAAAAAAACAGTAAGTCTAAAAGAAATTTAACATGATCCAAAAATTAAATTGTGAAAAAAGAGAAGATAAACCTTTAAATCAATGTATAAGAAAGTAGCAAAGGCTGAAAATTTCAGTTTAAGTGTATCACAAAGACGATTAAGAATTTCCGATAGAAAATTGATTCGGATTTTTTATTAAATAAAATAAATGCAAGTCTGTACTATAGTATATCCCCAGTATTATTTTTGGAAATTTTTATAACTAGGGGATATATATAGTGTTATATATTAATAAAAGTACCTAAGAATCAATATTTAAAAAATTATGGATAAAATAAAATTGATCTTCAATTTAACCATGCAAGGCTTTTGAAAAAGAATGTCGTCCATGAACCGGCTTTAAGATAAAGATGATTGGTTTGGTTAACGGATGAGAGGTTATAAAATGTATTTATTTTATAAATGATAATTAAAACTACATACATATGTCATTTTTCAAAAATTCATTTATTTATTAATTATTAATTGTTATTATTATTATAGGACTTTAATAGTTTGCAAGATTTCAGAATGATTTTATTGTCCGAAAAATAAGTCAGTAAGTTACTTTATTTTCAATCACTATTAAGTGAATTTATAATGATTAAGTATTAAGTATTGATTAAATAAAGATTATATATAAATAAACGTTATTATTGATTTATCAGATATTATAAATTACAATAAGTACGATTAATAAAAATGATACTAATCAATTATATTTTACCTTTTCGTTATTTTGCTTTTTTTGTTCTCGAGAAACTTTTTCGGTTTCATATTTTTTAATGATTTCTTTTAAATTATTGATTTCCTTATTTTTCATTTCATAGAGTTGGCAATGTTTTTGCAATTCTTTTAGAACATTAAAAATTTTCTGAATTAATGATTCAGTTGCAATATTATTGAGAGATTCGCTAAGATTCTTCAGTTCATTCTCCAACTCAAGCCCAATTTCATACACATAGTTAGTTCCGCGTATCGAATAAAGCTAAAAGATATTAATGTTATTAAGAAAAAGTAAAAATATCTGTAAATAAGTATTTTTTAAAAAGTTAATAATTAAAATATTTAATATTAATTTGACTTCTGATAAATTTAATTTACAAACTTAAACAACACTCCATTTTTATAAAGATAAACTCTGAAGAAAAGATTAGAGAATAAGTTTAAGCAAAGGCTATTGGATTTTAACATAAAAGATTATTTAAATATTATTAAGATCTTTTTAATTAACAAAATAAATTTCAATTATAATATTTATAAAAAGAAATTTAAAATAAGGTGAAAAAATAGAGTAGAAAGATAAATAATGTGTACTCATTTTCAATTAAAACAGACCAATAAAATTATCAAAAACTTTTGTGGAAAAATGTAGAGATATCAATAAGGAGTTATGTCATCACAGTTTACGACATATTTTTGGATTTTTATTGGTATATTTATTTCCTTTTGAGTTATGTCGTTTCATATTTGTTGAAGCTGGTTTTTTAATTCATTTATTGTTTTATGAGTATAAAGAGTAGACCGTTACTGATAACTCATGATATCCAACACATATTCAATAGAAAATAAACGTGGTGACTATGCTGGCCAAGTTACAGTTTCAACTTCTAATTCTTACAAAATGTTTGTTGCTATTCTGGTGGTATGTGGTCTCGCATTTTTTTAATGAATCGAAGAGTATTCAAATTACCTCTGATTAATACAAGAAGTGCCTAGAATCCAAATCATATGGTACCAATATCAAAATTTTAGGTATAAACTTTTGATATTGGTACATCAAGTCATCATTTTGTCATTTGCAGGGTAATGTATCACACTTAAAAGTCTATCACTTTGCAATAGACAACAGATTGATTCATCACTAAATATGATTGTGAGGATTAAAAACTAAAAATAATTTAAATTAGTTTGATAATTTGGTCTATGAAGTAAATTTTAAAGAATCACCAATGAGGGATTATATTCTTGATTTAGCTGAAAGAAGAAAAGAAGATTAAAAAGATAATGAAGTAGGAAGTAATTTGACGAAGTTATTAGAGCATTGTTTATTCGGTGGAATAACTCATAAAGATATTGAAACTAAAACTCATAATAATTTTCAATGAAAGTAATTTGAAAAAATAAAACAATAACAACAAATTATGAACAGTTGAACAATGGTCACATTTATGTAAAAAACAAAAAGAAAATAGAAGATTTATGTTTAGAAAAGAGAAATTTCTTTACAAATGTGGGAATTATTTGTGTCTGACAAAGAATGTTAACGAGTTCGAAAACGAATTACGAAGATTGAATGAGAATTAAATTTGGAAAACCAAAATCAAGGGTGAGGGATCTCAAAGAAGCTTTCAATTTTAAGCTTGAAGAAGAGAATATTGACGTTTATATAAGAAAAAATAGTAATTTAGTAAACCGATTAATAGAATACACTCTGTTACACTGTTACAATGACAAAGAAATTTGGCGAAATTTACAAAGAAAGGAGAAAAAGGATACGGAAGAGTTGAAAACGAAATGAAAAAATTCGATAAAGGAAGATTAGTATCAATAGAAGTAAACGGTGTTGCTTACAAAGATGTAGTGAAAATAAAAGTAGAGATTAGAAAGCCAGGTACCACGTGTTACAAAACAAATTAATAATATTGTTTATAGAAATGAAAATAGACAGCGACCAGACAGAAAAAAAGAAATAGATGGTCTGCTTCCAAACAGAATGGGACACATAAGCAAAATCTGCTCAGCTTGGAAATGGAAGGCAATGTTTTGCATTTGGCTCAGAATAACATATATGAAGAAATTGCAACAAAAAGAAGTGCAATAGTTACCAGGGAAATGCACATACTGATAAAGACTGCTTTACTAGTGAAGCAAGAATAAAAGCCATTGATATTAGGGGAAATAATTATCACTAGTGTTATTTTGTATTATTATATTATATAATATTTATATTATTTCTGTATAAACTAACCAGGATTAGTTAAAATCGCATCAAAGAGACGCACAAATGCGATAATCGTAATATCAATCGCTGTTACAAATGTAAAATATTATCAGACTAAATCAAAATCCGACAGAAGTTTAAATTTATATATCAAACCTATATTATAAACTATCAAGCAATCTTTACCGCTTGACTTGATAATATTATTAATATATCCTTATAAATAAGTGCTCGAAACTTTTTTGAGAATTAAATAAATTTTGTTTTTCTTCTATTTACTTCTTACAATTTACACAGCCGCGAGCTGGTAAATTGCTGAGGGCTTTTGCTCACGAAACTAAGTTTGTGCCAAAAAATTTCTTTAACTTTGTTCATCCCATAAAGTATCAAGTTGTAAAAATCATAATTTCAAATAAATATTTTGTAAACAATTGCGTTATCTTAGTTAATTGGAATTTTTATTTGATCGTTTTTATTTTCCATTGTCATATTAAAGTTTGATATTTTTGCTTTGAACGTTCATCTGTAAGTTATTTTTGTTAAGTTCCTCAATTGATTTTCTTAACCCAATTCAACTCACATATGTAACAAAAATATAATTGATAAAAATTGTTTTATTCAATAAAATATTTTGATTTTATCTTTTCATTAAAAAGCGCTCGAACTTTCTTACCAATCCATTAGTTACATTAATTGTACATCATAATGAAATTTCATATGGATATATATGTTTTTTTTAATTATAAACTTTTACTGTCATAAAAAGGCAAGTTATTGTACACGTATCTACACAAAATTAATATGAAACTTAATAATAAACCATTTTTTATGAAAAAAGATGATATTGAAGAAATATCTCAAACATATATTTTTATAGAAGACATCATAAATAACATATTGAGAATATATAGACGCCATCAACAACAAAACACACACAACAAAATCAAAATATAATAAAAAGAATTAATTTTTATTTTATTAAATCATTTATTAATAAACTTTAATTCATTAATAATTATTAATAATTATAATTATAAATAAAATTTACTTCCAAAACAATCCAGTTCACAAAGTGTCAGACCGTTTTCTGTAGTGGCAGATACTCTCACAAACCTTCCTATATTCCAATTGCATTTTATGTGGTAGGCAATCTGAATGGTTGTTATTTTATAACAAGTATGTGTTACCGTGCTTTCGTCATTAAGTAATTCTATAATGACACCAAGAATTCTTTCGGTATAAATCCCTATTCTATTGTAAAGTCGTATGTGACTGATATTGTATTCTTGTTCGAGATCCACTTTCCACCATCCTCCTTTAAAACGATGGATTGTTTGAGAACATTTAGAAATAACATTCCCGAATTGTCGTTTCCATAATACATTCCCATATTTTCCATCAACTGCGAGATTACTTTTCAAATCTCCACTTGTGGAAGATTGGCTTGTATTCATGAATCGAGATAATAATTTAGCATCCTCCAGATCTCCTACATAAAGATAAAAATTTTTTAAAATATATTTAAAGCTTGAGACAGAAAATCATTTCCTAATCCGTGGTTAAGCATTAATTAATCAAATAATAATCAACTGAATTAAAATTGTGTTCTATTCTAATAGATGTTCATAGGTAGGCAGGGTGCTTTAAAGTCAATCAAGGTTTATGCTGAAATAATGGTACAGTTAATATTAAGACCATAATTAATAATATATAATAATTTATAGTATACGTGGTTACATCCGTTCTGGAATCTTTTGTCACTTTAAGTGGAGTGCCACACTACTTGAGGTTCCTTATGTAACAATCAAATGTCTAAAATTGCAATGGTAAGAAAATCTTGACTAAAAGTTTATTTTTACCAGGTTTCTAAATTAAAACAAATATATATTAATACACAATAAAAATAACAAAAAATGCAAAACATTGTTTATGTAAGAACAATAAATATAAGTAAAGATATCACTGACGAAACCCACGTATATTCTGTTTTACTAAGGCAATATCTGGAATTTTCTTTATATTTACTTTGAGTTCCTTAACTTTAGGGTAGAGGTTTGCTTTACCATGCTGTACAAGAAAACGTTCAGCATCATGCAAAATTGTCAGCAGAACAGAGAGGTTAATAAAAGCTACTTTTCATTATCATTACTCGTAAATGAGTTCCAGATAGGGTTGCTTGGTAGCGCCTTCTACAATTATGGTGGAGTCTTCATTCACCTTATTCTTCTCATAGAATTGGTTCTGCGGGTCAATGTCGATGTACTCCCCAGGCATGTTGGATTTATTTATTTCTTCCTCCACATTTACATTGTCAACATCCTTACCGTGAATGCGAAATCCAGACTTACAGAAGCATTTTGTGATAATCAAATCTTTTACTGCTCATACTGATGTAGAAATCATCACTACATTGATGTATATCATTGAGCCTGGTGATCTTTCTATGTTTAATAAAATTAAAGTAGCAAATTATCAATGTCTAATAACAGAACGTTCTTTATTTGGTCACATTAATCATCGATTTTCATTGTGCACTGCTCTCAATCCGTTTCCTTCCTAGTGATTTTGGTTAATTTATTCGGTAGCAAAGATAAACGGGTTTCACAAATATTTATTTTTATTTATATTTAATTTCAATTTTTTAAGAATTCGCAAATAATTTTTTATTAAATTATAAATGATATATATATTTTAGGAGCTGAAATGATTATGAAAACAAAACCAGAGTTTCCTATATAAAACCTATAACATCGATTTAATTGATTCATAAATAGGTTACAGAATATTGGTGTGTTTGAATAATCATAGAAAATTCAAAGTTTTTAAGTAAGAAAATTATGTAGAGACAAAAAATGATTTGAAAAATCCATAATCTTTTATTTAATGACCTCAGAATCAAAGTGTGCGGGTTTTCTAATATGATTAAATAAAAAATAGAGTTTACAATTGTGCCTAAAATTCGGTTATACATTGTCCACAAACTGAGTACACTTAAAAAAATAAAAATGCTTTATTAAAAAATTATTTTAAGTAATTTATAAATAAATTTATCAAATGATTAAAATTTCACTTGTGCAAAAATTGTGTAATATTAATGAATTATTATTATTATTATTATTATTATTATTATTATTATTATTATTATTATTATTGTTGTTATTATTATTATAAACTTATAAATTCCTAGTCAAATAAAAAATTAAACATTTAGATACAATCTTATTTATTTAAAGAGAAAAGACAAATGAATCGCGTCTGACAGTTTCATAATTTATTCTGATGTAAAAGTAGTAAATGACAAATTTGGATAAAAATTTTATTCTAAATTAGGAAAATATCATTTACTCAGTATTAAATATCTTGACATACACTCCTTACCTTCTTTAAAGAAGAAACTCAAAGATTTTATATTTCTAAGAATATTTTAAAATAATTTAGATTTTTAAACTAACTGAAACGTGGAATGGTAGATAATTGTTATAACATTAAATTAATAAAGGGTAATAAAAAAAAATTTTTGTTCTCTAGTAATCGAAAAAAAGAGGAAGGTGATTCTTTGAATTTCTGATTATTTTATGTTAATTTTTAAAATAGTTATAATAATTTAAAAATAAATTTAATAATATATATTTAAGGAATTTATGATTTAATTTATATTTCTTAATTTTTTATAATTTAAAATTATGTCAATATAAATAATAATAATAATAATAATAATAATAATAATAATAATAATAATAAATTCGAAAATGTTAATGAATTTACTTCCAAAGCAGTCCAATTCACAAAGTTGAAGGAAATTTTGGTCATTGTCAGGTATTATCTTGACGTACCTTCCAATTTTCATATCACAGCTGAAATTATATATTTTTTGAAACTCAGTTACCTTGTAGCATATATGAGTGTCTGAGTTACTTTCGCTGATCAATTCAATAGTCGTGCCTATAATTGCCAACTGATTATTTTCTATTCTATTATAATAAACGATGTGGCTAATGAAATATTCTTGACCGAGATCCAGCATCCACCATCCACCATCAATTGTGTGGGCACACACTCGACTATGAATGCCTGCTTTGCTTATTATTTGCTCGTAATTTCCATCAACGGCCAAGTGACCATAATAATCTTCATATGTTTTGGATTGAATTGTTTTCATGTTACGCGATAATAGATCGAAACCTCGTGAATATCTTAATAGCCAGATATGTGAGAAGTATAGGAACAATATTTTCATTTGTTAATAAAAATAAAATCTTTTACATTTTGCTTACAAACTCTCTTTTATATCCTCAACTGAAAAATTATTTTTTCCTTTTAAAAGTTATCAATGTCTGGAGCTATGCAAACATTACTGTTGAAGAGAAAGTTTAAAAAATTTTGTAAAAGCAGAAAAATTTTATACAATCTTCCGTTATGAAGACAAATAATATTTTCATCGAAACCCCGCAGCTTTCATAATATTCTAACAAATAAGCACGGATATTTTGAAATTTATAAATAGTTGGTTTCTAAAATTTTTGTAAAAACAATAAAATAAAAGGAACGAGACTCCACATTAGACACACTATGCAATATCTTCTTTCACTGACAATGATAACGGGTCCATTGTCTCATGTAAAAGATGCAAAAAAGAGGTAGAAATAACGAGAATATATAAATAAATGATAATGGTAAAAATATTCAAGAATCAAAATAATCAGAAAGCTATTTTTATGTACATTTAATTGGGTTGGAAACAAAGTTCTCGCACTATTTTGTTATATGCCTTTTTAAAATTATTTATAAGTAATTGATTTAAATATAGATATATATTTTGATACAATATATTGTTTAAATACTACTTTTTATTTTAGCACACATTTTAATATCCAATATGGCTGAGAAAATCATCTTATCTCACGAACAATTGCGTATGTTTTTATTATATGATTTCAAATCCGGTATAAACCCAACGAAGCATTTGGAGAAGATACAATTGGTCGTCGTACAGCCTTTGATTGGTTCAAAAAGTTCAAGAGCCGTCATATGAACAACCTAGATAAAGCAAGGAGTGGTCGACCCCCTATTATCGACAATGGAATTTTAATAAACCAATGGAATTTTACAAGAAAGGCATTTACGATCTACCCCGTCGTTGGAAGGAAGTATTGGAGAACAACTGTGACTACATTATTAACTGATATGTGAATTTTGATGAATTTTTTTATTGTATTTTTGTTATATTTTCAATAAAATCATTCATAATAAAAATAGTGCGAGAACTTTGTTTCCAACCTAATAAATTAGCCACTTTGGGATCAATATATTCACAATGTTTGATTCTAACTTAAGTTAAATATCAAGAACCCCATTTCAAAATATGTGGTTTATGTGTTAAGATCCTAAGTCGGTGGTTAAAATGATGTTAGAAATCGGAGCTTGAGCTTAGCTTAGGTCTCAACGGTTTAAGGTTGCTTAAGGTTGTGTTCGTTTATTCGAATTAACTGAGATAACGAAATCGGTTTAATACGTTTATTGAACTCGAAATAAAAATTAATATTAAAAATGAATTGCGTTACAAATGAGTGATAACAATTCTGACCGATTTGAAATTTATTAATTAAGATTATTAATTATAAAAATCCTCTCGCTCTTAGACTCAGAGGTCCTCAGTTAAGAAAAACAATTATATTTCACCGCCCTACTTAGCGTGTGAAATATGAACAAAAAAGAAACAAAAATTATAACTAAAGAAAAAGATCTCAAAAAATTATTTGATGCTCAGGTCCTAGCCTGAGAATTTATTTAATATTATTTTCTACAAACTATGTCTTGTCTGACAAGACACGCTTGGTTAATTATATGAAAATATAAAGATTAAAATTATTATGAATCGAGACCAGTCTTTCAAATTTTATTTGAAGCCGGATTATATTATATTAACAAATAAAACTTTATAACTTTTACTTAAAAACTGTAATAACAATAAAAATGTCTTTAAATTCTTAATTCTAAACCAAAATAAATAAAAGGTTTTAAAATTTTAAATTTTAAACCACAATAAAACACAGTAACAAAAACTAAATTAAATATATATTATCTTTGATACTTTTCAGTATCAAGAAAATAAAATTAACTAAAAAACTTAATACATAAACGGTTTCTGCCGGCAAAAGAACTGGATGAATTGGGTCGTGGCTATTGGATTGGAATAAATTTGGATGAATCTGATTGTGTCCACTGGAATTGGGTAGAACCGTAAGAAATGAGCAGTACCAACTGGATGGGCGAACACTCTAATGTGTTGCGTTCTGGGTGGATTCGGGTAGGTACGGATGAATTGGATCGTCGTAATTTTGGATTGTTATTGTCGAAGTTTTGGTTGAACGTTGGAATATGGTCGTAGAGGTTGACTTTGTATTGATCTCCTTTTTTATTAGCTCTGTTTTTGATTTGATTTGCTAATTTATAGTGTTTCTGTCCTCGTATGAAGGTCCTCTGCTGATTGTGGATTATAATGAAAAGTCCTCTGCTGATTGGGGATTATAATGATAATTGCAACAACGACTAGAAAAATAAAAAACAACGAACGATGAAAAATTAAAAAATACTCAAGAAAAATATCCATCATTCTTTATAAAAACAGAAGGTGACATACAATCAGCAATAACAAACAATAAATTTTTAAATAAATTTACAACAGGAAAATATCCAGGAGAATTTGATTTAAAATCTTTAAATCCTTTAAATAAAACAAGGATCTGGAACTCATGTTGATAAACGTTTAGAAAACTATAATGAAATAGTAGAAAATTATAATCTTCCTCTTCACGCGCAACTTACATTTTATCCATTTTTAATTTCGGTCCTGTCTTCATCTTTAATTTTTTAATCTGTAGACGCATAATTTGCAGGCTGCGTTACGTGTAATGCTCAACCTTGTGGCAATGGTCGAATAAAATAAACCTGTTCTCCATTGAATAGCCAGTTTTCTTGCAAATACATTGTGCATTATGAAAGTAGAATCTAAAATACTTTTAATGTACTATGAAATTAAAATAAACTTTAACTCAAAAAAATTACGCAATAACAATTTAAACTTCCTGTGTCAAAAAATTTGACTTTTACATAAATTCAAAATATACTAAATTAGGCAATATTATTTAAAAAGTACAATTAGTTAAAAAAATTTATATATTTTAAATAAGTATTTTATATAGATACATAATTAATTATAAAAGTTCTTTTATTAAGCATCATTTATAAAGATATCAGGTGTGTATTTGACCATCGGTATATTGGTGATAAAGTTCGAATTTTTAAATATAAAAATAAATTTGAAAAAGAATATACAACAAAATGGACAGAAGAAAGTTTTATTGTTAATGAAAATTATTTTACTAATCCAATTGTTTATGGAATTATTGATTTAAATGGAGAAAAGATTGAAGGACGATTTTTTGAAAATGAGCTTCAGAAAACATTTTTATAAAATAAAATTTAAAGAAAAACTATTAATTTAACAAAATTGTTTTTTTTATTTCAATTAATTAACTATTACTTTAACAAAATTGTTTTTTTTATTTCAATTTAGTAACTATAGTAAACTCTTTTATTTTTTTTTGTTTTTAAAGGTTAACATCTGAACAATAAGCATTAGAATGAATAATGGTATATTTTTATTTTTATTATATTGTTGATAAAATTTATTAATATTTAGAATCACTCAAAAGAACAGATTCTCAAAATTTGAGGATAAAATCTGCCAATTGTTTAATTTTTTTATTAAATGAAATTTCTGAAAAATATGTGGATGAAAACAAAAAAGAAGAATATAAAACATATATCACAAGTATTTGCCAAGAAAACCCAAATGTATTTAGTTGTG
>JBBMKC010087579.1:0-16897 GCA_037834085.1 Bipalium vagum | reverse complement strand
TTAATAGTTCCCACTCTCATACCTTGATATATTGCACATGGTTGAATATCAAAATTTGCGATACGTACTGGAATTCGGTTTCTATTAACTGTAGCTAATGTCGCTTGAGCAAATATTTTACTACCATTGCATAATTTATCTCCTGGTTCAAAGACTACTTCTTGACCATTTGGAAAGTTAGTGGCTATGAGTCATATTTGTTCTCTTCTAGGTGGGATTACAGTATAATCTAAAACAACTGCTACGTTATCATCATCCTTAATGGTTCGACGTTTTCGCTCGTGTACAAATTTTAACTGATGTGTGGAAAAGTCTAATATAAGACCAGGAATTTTGGATAACACATCCATTCCTATGATGCATTCTATCTCGTTATCTTTCATCACTTTAAGAGTATGATCAATGTCATGTCCCATAATACGTAAAATGCATCTACACTTGCCAATAAGAGGAACTGACTTACCATCCACTCCGACTACTGAAATAGGTCGGGTGTCAATAACTTCTTGTTCAGCGATATTCAATATCCTGACATCAATTAAAGATGTTTGGGCTCCTGTGTCAATTAATGCATATGCGGTATGTTTATTGACTTTTATGCTCAACATTGGTCTCGTTTCTTTTCTGAATTGCAAACTTCTGAGACAATTGACACTTGGTGCTGGATCTGGATTGTTTGAAGGTTCTTCATCTGAATCCATCAATGCTTCTAAATTAGTAGTGATATGAGGCAATTGTGCAATTTTATCACCAAATTCTGCTTGTAAGAGTAAGTCGATCATATCGACTGCTTGCTTATCTTGAGCTAACTGCAATGCCGTTTTGTCATCTTCATTTGTTTGATAAATATTAATATCAGCTCTTCTGAGTAATATTTTAATAATATCCGTATTGGTATTAAATCGAACTGCAAGATGTAAGGGAGTTTCATCTCTAAGAAGTTCGGCTGCGTTCACATCTGCCATATATTCTAAATCGATATCTACTAGTTCAGTGATTAATTTTACTCCTTCTGTAAAATTTGTGGCTACTGCGAAATGTAAAGAGGTTTGATTATTGTAACCATTACGTTGAAAAATTTGAGGTAAATGTTGACGCCGAATTTGTGTCATAAGGTAATGCATTATCTCTTCGTTTTGATCGTCAATGGCATGATCTACTATAGATTTTCCTGCTTTATCCCATCTATCAATACGACAACCGTATTGTATTAGGAGATTAATTAGACTAACAAGTGCTTGACATGCGGATGTCATTAAAAGAGGAGTATGTCCAAATCTATTTTCTCTTTCGAAAACCCATCTGTATGAATCTTTAATTATATCAATAATTTCTACTGCACGATGAGCATTATTTCGTAGGATAGCATTATGGAGAGGCGTATCCCCATGTTGATCTGGAACTGTAAATAATACGGGTAATGTTTGTGCAAGTTGATCGAAAGTTTCCTCTTTGGTGAAGCCTAGGGCAAAGCAATGTCTTACTTTGGCTATTTCGTTTAAGAAATGCTTCATAGTCCTGGCTTGCGAAGATGTATCAACTGTTGCTGGCATGGGGTTTACTCGCATTACCGGACGAGAATTTCCTTGTGTTTGATCTATTTCATGATGACTAATTACAGATGTTGACATGACTGAGTCGTCATCTACGCCAAAAACTTCTTCGAAAGACGGTAGTGACGATACTGTACTGGATGTGGAATTACCTCCATCCGTAGTAGTATAACTTGGGACATACAAACGTTTTTCTGCAATGTCTAATACAACGTGTGGGATTTTTAACAATACATCCATTCCAATGACACAACTTCTTGGGTTATCATAGGCAACATAAAATTCATGTTGGAAATTATAATCCAATAGGGTAACAATACTTTTAAATGTTCCCATCATGATATATGGTGAATTATCGACACCATAAACTGTTATAGATTGAAAATTCATGGTATTCCTTTCCATTTCTGTTAATAATGCATGATGAATTGTTGAGGATTGAGCGCCAGTGTCTATGAGTGCTAATAAATGTGATCATTAATTTTCATAACAATATGTGGTCTTAAATCATCTTTGAGATTTTCCAGGACCATACATGACGTTCGCTGTTGGATGCCAAGACGCATTACTATATCATGGTCTTGCATTGATCGTCTAATCGTTTTCAATTCGTTCTGTGGGTAGAATGAGTTTCTTTGCTGGCTTCTGTCCAAACTAATTGTTTGAAGTTCGGGCTGTTGCTCATATATCGGATCTGGATTTGGCGTAATAGGTTTTGGACACGATGATTTCAATTTGTTATAAATTTTCGTGGTGCCATAGATATTTTTGGGTTCAGTGATTCCCCAATTTACCCAATATTCTTTCTTATCAAGGCTAACCGGAGAAGGTAGTAGTTGTCCTCCGCCTCCTGGTTGATTATCATTATTGTTACTTTTGCGATGATGTTTTCGCCTGAATAAACGTTTTATGGGCTTGTATCGACATACTTGCTGTCTTTTTAACATTTCAATATCTTTTCGTTACTTTTTGTGCAATTCTCTATGAGCAATTGGAGGCCAAATGGCTAATATTAATTTCCATGAACAGCCTATGGCATGGTGTAAACTTTTTCCAGATATAAGACTACTTCCGATTTCTCTGATTATTTGCCATATAAAGTAAATACCAGAGAATCCGGCTACCCATGTGCCGAAAGTAGTAAAACCACCCTATATATAGGATATAACATTTTTTGCTGCATGCATGTAATGTTCGACACCAAATAAAAGATTATAATTCATTTTGCCATCTTTTGGAGTAAATAATTTGGTAATTATTTCCATGGTATCTCTTTCTTGAACTTGGGGAAAAAGTGATATTCGTCTGGCTTGTTCAATGTCATTCATAGAATACAATCCTCCATCAACCATAGTTGGTAATTTATGAAATTCAACTGTACTCTGTAATTCGATTGCGTCTATAGTTCGCACGCGATCCCTTGGAGGTTTTCTCTCAGGAAGGGATATCCATTGTTCACCAATTTTGAATAATGGTGAAATGGCTAAACTACACATTTTAGGTTGAGGTTGTACATCCATATCGAGTAATATTCTAGTCAAAGTATCCAATCTAGTATCCAATCATAAGCATAGATAATTTTATAATGACCATTTTCCCTTTTATTAATCAATATAGTTTAATAAAAATTATAAAATACAAATATATATTAAGACCTTTATATTTTATTACAGTTTCTTCTAAAGTTAACAAAAATCTATATTAAAAATATTATAATGATATATTATTGGTCAGAGCAGTGAACGGCGTTCACCGTTGTAACCAATAACAGTTAAAGTTTATTTTTATCAAAGAGATTTTGGATTGTTTTAAAGTTTTTCTTGATAAAGCTTATTGACAATCCATATTCCAGAATTTGTGGATATTTATCAGTAAATTTTAAAAATTGTATTAGGAAATTAACATAATTCCTCGAATACAAAATTCCATTCTGTTTTAGATATGGAATATAATTTGTTTTGGCAAACCCTTTGATTTTCTCCAGAGTTTTCGCCTGAATTGAATATATATACAATTGATTTTTAAATTCCATTTTCAACTGAATGTCACATTTCTTGACAATGCAAAGACAATTTTTTAAATTTGTTAAATTGTCATAATTTTTTGAAAATAAAATATTTTTGATCTTCGAATTTAAAATTATATTCAATATTTCTTTTTCTTTAATTTCATTTTTTTTCTTCGAGCTGGATTTCATCAATAATTGAATTTAAAATGCTGTCTTCATCTTCTTTTGGGATGTCTAACAAATCATCTTCATCCAAAGTTTTATTTGGGGAAGAGATTTCTACATCTTTGGTAATATTTTGAAGTAGTAGATTTTCATAATTTTGACATAATTTTAGAAAAATTTGATTATTTCCAAAATTTGCGTGAGCATAGTACATAATTTTTTTAAATTCCTCTCTTAAATTTTGCACATTCTAAAAATAAAATATATATATACAATAAAAAAAGATATCTGAAAAAATATTTATTAAAATAATTTTATGGAAATAAATTTAAAATAAACATAAACATAAAATATAATTTGAAATATAAACTTTAGTTAATATAAATAAACAAAAATTAATTTAAAGTCAAAATTAATTTAGTTTTTCAAAATTTGAAGGAAATAAACATAAAAATTTATTCCTGATATTTTAGACCATTTTCTTTAAAAAATATAACATCCGGGTTTTTTGATAAAATTTGGAAGTATTCCAAAACCTTAATAACTTTGGAAATACTTTATCAAATTTAACGAATTATGTCAAATTGAAGCTAATTTTATGGGCTATTATATAAATACATATTAAGACAAAAATATAAAATAAATAAATAAAATTAATTAAAAAGAACTTTTTTGTAACTCATTCTCATAAAACCTTCCCAAAATATTTTCACCATTTAAATCGATTATTTCATATGTTATTGGATAGGTTTTCAAAATATTTTTAATAAAAATATTTCATCAGTCCATTGTGCTGTATATCCCCTATCAAATTTATTTTTATATTTAAAAATTCTTACCCTATCTAAAACTTTATATTTTGAGTTATTATTATTATTATTATTATTATTATTATTATTATTGTTATTAATATTATTCAAACTTTGTGGAATTCTTAGGTGTAATTCCAATCATTCTATGAATGTTATTATTATTATTATTCTGTAAACTTTTTGAACATCATATTCTTTAAGGTTTTATTAAATCTTTCAATTACAACCGCTTTACCCTTATTAAAGGTCGAATAAATTTCAATTTCATTATCTTTACAAAATTCTTTGAAGGTTTCATTGTAGAATTCTGGACCTTTATCAACCCATAGTTTATTAGGAATAAGTTGATATGTTTCAAATATGTTTTCAAATGCATTTTTAATAGAGATTCCAGTTTTATTTTTTAATGGAATTGCAAAAGCAAATCTTTATATAAATCTATAACCGTTACAATTATTTTATATTCTCTTTCTCCCGGTACAAATATTAAATCTGCTGACCAAATATCATTTTTATTAAAAACTTTAACTTTCAATAAATGTTTAGATTTTCTAAATTCTTTATGTAATTCTTTGGCTAATTACTCTTTTTTTCTGGAGGAAGTTCTTTGGAATTTTCATATAGTTTTTCTGTTGCACAATACTGTGTGCATTTAATTAATCAGAATAATCTTTATTTTCACAAAACACAAAAAATTCACATTTTTTATAAACTGGGGAATTAATTCATTATCCGCACTCAATCAGGAAGGAAAATTATGGAAAATTTCCCATTAAGTAGGAACCTCAACAGGGCATTAATAATGAAAATCTATTTTCTTAATCAGGCAAATGGGAATTTTATTAAGTATAATTTTATTATTAATATTATTTAGTAGTAGTATTATTATCATTATTATTACATGAACCCAATAATTCTCTTTTTTTTAAAGATTCGGATCTCCGAATAACACACACACCCATTATTTCTTATGGCACGCCGCATGCAGAAATGACTAACAATAAACAATTAAAATTTATCAATGATATCATACAATTTTCAAATACTCAAAACATACTCAAAACAGAAAAATTTACGAAATGATAACGAAATCCTTTATAGTCATGATACAACGCATATCATGTTCTGGACTGCTCCTCTGCTCGTTTCTTCATTTCAACATTTCAGATTTGATACATTATGACACCTTAACACGATATTTTTTCGATCTTTTCCTAGCACTGGCCTCTGTTCTGTCTGCTTTTGACCTCACAATGATTTTTTCCATTTCCAATCACATAGTTTGAATCTAATCCAGGAATTTTCTTAAATTGGTACATCCTCACTTGTTTCTTGTGTTTTTCCTTCTTTTTTTTCAGACTGCTGCTTTTTCCCTGTAATCTCATCTACATTCCTTGATTCAGTCCTCGGTAAGTGTTATACCTACTTATTCTCTGATTACTCTCCTGTGAAATTCATCTTTTCCGACAAGATGATGATATCTTCATCATTAATTTAGTTTTCCCATGTGATGGTGGGTAATGTTAGTATTCTCAACTGACTAGTTGTCTGATCATTATAAAAGGCACTGGAATGTTCAATGGACTGCTACAAAAAGAATTAGTGAAATTTTTATTTTAGTTGATTAAAAAGATTTTTGAAGATTTCTAACTTCGAAAAAAACATTGGTTAAGCAGATTTTAATGTTTAAAGAATCATATTGCCGGAAACAAAACAAAATTATTATACTTATGTCAATTTTATGCGACAGGAGCCAATGCGCTGTTAGGGCATTTATGAGCGTACCGGATCAGGATCGTAAAACGACCTTATAACCCATCATCTTCTAGAAAGGTGAGGTTTTTACTTTGTTTGTTTTTCTTTTAGTTAAGCTTATTAAATCAATTGCTCTTTCACTATATCAATAGATAACTCTCACTTTATACAGATAGCTCATCCATTGTACTATCAAATTCTGCACTCTGACTCTATACTACTTGTATCTATTAGTTCTCATGTATTGTACTAACAACTTTACAATATCACTGATTTTACTGTTACTTCTTACCCTAATTGTTTGGTCTCCTTGAGAATAAAATTAAGTTTCACACGAATCTACTTCCAGTTACTTTGCGTTGCGTTTTGCGTGTAGTGGTGTTGAGACTGAGAAAGTGGCATGGCGTGCCGCCACCGACGGATTTATTTAGGTCCGTAAGACGTGTTTCTTTGTCTTGTGTTGGGGCATGTGTTTGGTGAGTAATTGTAGGAGGGATCATTTGATTGGATATTTTTCAGAAAATCCAGATTGTGAGTGTGTCTGTTTGTGAGTAGATGTGTGACTTGATCGAACTTTTACTGGTGGATATTTAAATCTCTTATTATACACTGCAAAGAAGTTCTTGAAACTGAAATTTGTCTAAAGTGTCTTCTTGTAGACAATCAAGCGTTTTCCAGAATACTGTCCTGTAAAGAAACAACATTTTTTGATTATGTATTGAAATTGATCTCTCGATTTTTTCTATATCCCTATTGTTTGAAATGCTTGACTATGCTATATATCGCTTTCTTTATTAATAGTTTTCTGATTTTGAAATATTTTATAAAATCTTTATTAAAATAATCAAACACATGTTTTGGTAATAGAATTCGATAAATTTTATTCATTGACATATCGTATATTTTTCTTATTAAATTTCTTATTTAAAGTTTATAAAACTCTAAAAAAATTACTTTTTAAATAAAACTTTATTATTCAATTTCTAATTCGGAAAATGACTTATGAGCTGTCCAATATTATTTATAAATGTAAGGACTAATTTATTAAATTAAATTTTATTGTTAATTTTAGAACATAAAATATTCTTAAAATACCAAGTTAGTACAATAAAAATAATCTAAGTAAATTAATAACAATTTTTAATAAATTATTTTTGTGTTTTAAATGTTCACATACATATTGTTACCAGTGAAACAATTTTCACAGATTTAAAATGTCGACAGTGAAAATTCCAATTCCCGGTCCTGTTATTAAACCATCAAAGATAAAAGTTAGACCAAGTTCGGCTGCTGGGAATATTCAAACTCATTCTTTGTATAATACTGGACTATATGATAAAAAATGTTTTTCATTTAAAGATAAATTAAAAGATAACTTAAATGACTCTAATAAATTAAAGAAATCTGGAACTCATATTGGATTTTCCAAAGAATTAGTTAGAATTATTGAACCTAAGGATGAAATTATAAAGCCTAGAAGAAGAACCATAGAAATCGTTAATGGAATGGATATATCAAAATTCATTGGAAGAGAAATGTCTCTGTCCTTACAAAAGCATAACCTATTAGATAAGGTCGGTTTAAATAGTAATTAATATAATTAAACGTAATCAAATAGATTGAAGAACGAATAGACTTGTCCGTCCTAGAGCAATTGAAAATAGCTTTTGAAAATGCAGAATATGACAGATCAGGCAAGTTAGATTTATCAGAATTTAAGACGTTACTTAAAGAGAAGCTTCAGTTACCAAATTTCGAGGTATTATCTTATTACACTTTTATACAACTTCATATTATGAATTAATACCCAGTTTAATTAAAAGATTGTTTTTCAGTTTTAATTTAGGAAACAGAATAATATCGAAAGTTTTAATTATAAAAAATTATATATTAAATATAATTTTTACCTGGAAATTCTTTTATTACTAAGAAACTCACAAAAGTGATAATTACTACCAGATCTCTGGTTTTACGTGTTGATATTAAACTTTGTTTTTTCACACTTTCTCTGTTACTGAATATTATTATGTATACTACTATCATATATAAAAATGGTCATAAATTTTATGGATTTTACAAATTCCTAAATCGTTACCTTTCTATATAAAAATATTAGGGTGTCATTATTTTTATTATAGTAACTTATTTAATTCCCTAAATTGAAGATACACTGAAGGGAGAAGGAAAAATATTCTCCATAAATAAAATTAATTAAAAATTTAAATATGATATTTTTGCACATTGCTTTAACGAATTGGAAAATAAACAATAAAAAACAAACTAGAAGGAGGTTAAGAATGACTATCATACCTTACAAACATTTGTTGAATCTAATTTCTATGAATTTCATATTATCGAAATACTAAATGTTTGATCTTATTACAAAAGATCCAATGATTCTTTTGTTGGGTACTAACAATAATGTAGTCGGAATTATTGTTTTTTATTATTTTATTATATTTTATCAAAAGTATAATCTTGAAGCAGTCCTCTAAACACCTATTAGATTTTGATGTGGTGGAATTTACCGCTAACTTTCATCAAAATTAAAATCTTTTCAGAGATAGTTTATCTTGATATTTCATAATATATATAATATTTAAAGGATATACAGACAGAAGCACTGTTTAAAAAGATTGATTGGGCTAGTTCCGGTGCTATTAGTTGGGATGAATTTTGTACATATATGCAGTTAGAATATGCAGAAAAAGAGGAAACTTATTTAAAGGCTAGAGAAATGGCCTTCTGCTTACCTGCTCGGACTGAAAACACTCCTCACCGAGAAAATACAATACGGATAACATCGACTACGGATGGCAACTTTATCTGTGGATCTACGGTAAAAATAATTTTAATGATTTTAATTCTTAATTTCTAATCTCTTTCCTGCTTCTCATAATCCCAATAGTATTAATAATTTTGCATTTTGAGCTTTCATTCCTTAAAATCTTATTTGCATTTTCCTAGTTTTCTTGATGACATATTTCTAACCGAATGTAAAATAAAAATTTTACTCCAATTTAAATTTTTGTTCTAATATTATTTCACGATTTTCTACCTTTTCGATTATAGTTTTAATGTTCTAAAAATTCTCTTTCTCTGTATACTTTATTCACATCTATTTATGTAATATTATTATGCTTAATTATAATACTACAAATATATTATTAATATTTATGAGTAGACTTTCATTTATCCTTTTTATATAATAATATCACATTTCATTTGTATATTATTTTTTATTTTTATATATAAATTAATATATAATATTTCGTAATGTTCGAATTGGTTAAATGTTTTTAATTTTAGATTATTTGTTTTTTAAATTCTCAGTTGTGCTTATTTAAAATTCCTAAGCAGATTAAATATCGTATATATAAATATTTACGTATCACAAAACCTCCTGTCTTAATTTTCCTTGTTCCTAAATCAGCGTGGATATTGTATTGTAATTATTTTTATTTTAAAATATTTTTCAGTAATTTTATATTTTAAAAAATATTATTAAAAATTATTCAAAATATAGAACACAATTTTCATTTCGCAATCATAAAATATTTTGTGCTAAGTTAATCTTGAATTGTACAACGTTTTAATTATTATTAAATTGTTTTTGTCTTTTAAACAAACTATGGAAACTCTCTCTAAACTTTAACTCAGGTATTCTACTTTTGTCGAAAAGCCTTTAGAAGTATTTATCTCATTAGAAAAAAAATTCTCATTAGAAGGTGAAATTTTAATATCAAGAGTGTTTTTAAAACTTGTGTTTATATTATTATTATTAATGAAACTTTTACCGTCCGTATTTGTTTTCCATAAAAATCTGTTTAAAAAAAAGGCATAACAGCACTATAAAATATAGTGCAACATTACATATCACCACAATGACTATCAAAGCAGAGTTATCAATCTTTTCTCATGAATATAAGCTATTTTATCAATTACTTGAGAACAATCATGGATTAGGTTCTGTGAAGTTATAGTTAAGTTAGTTGTTTCATTTGTTACAGAAAACTGTCAATCTTTAAAACAGACCAAGGTTGTATTTTTCATTCATTGTTTAATATAAACTTTAAGTTGTGCAATTCACATTTATAAATACTTACTATTAATAAGAATTTTAAGTCAGTTTATCTATTTTTTTTAGGAAATTCATTTTAGAAATTTGGTAAGCTGATAAAACAATAATATTGAGACATGGGATTGTCATAAATGTATGACAATCTTACATATTTTTGTAATTGATAAAAAATAAAAAATTAGAGAAAGTTGTCGGAGTATTCAATAAAATCAATTATGAGAAGGAATTTATTCATATTTTATTACATCATTTTTATATTGAAACTTTATGGTAATAATCCTTAGTTTAAACTTTCTTGATTACCTTTCCAACAATGTAAAATATTATATACTGAATTTGTTAAAAGTTTAGTCTGAATGATTTTTTTTAAATTGATTACAGTTATATAACCTTATTGAAATTTATTTAAACAAACATAATTTTTTGAATTTTTTAAAAGGATTATTTAATCTGATAAATATATGCAAAACTTTAAACAAAATCAAACCAACTTTATTTCATAAAAAGATAATATAACAAATTTGCAGGTTTAAATATCAAAAATATTTAAAAATATTATTAATGTCAATGGAACCACATTAACTTTATTTGACTAAAATTATAATTCCTCTATAATATTGATGTGAATATTTTCAGGATGGTATACTGTCTTTTTGGGGTAGTAATCTGGAATTGAAAAAATGTAAATCCGTGATAGTAAGTTTTTACGTGTTCAACTAAAAATTAACTTTTTAAAAATAAATAAATAAGGATTTTTATTTTACGAAGGAGTTTTTAATTTACGTAAAATCTCTAGATCTGAATTTTAAATAATAAATTATGAAATGTGAACATATTTATTAAATTAATATTATTTTTACGAAATATTAAATAGGTTTTCATTTGTATAAATAGGAAAATTATGATGATAATCTGAAATAAGCTTAATAGAATTATATTTGTTAAAACATTAACTAAGTTTTATTTAAATCTAAAGCTATCAAAGACACGGTCAAGGGACTTATACCATAATTTATGAACAACCAATAGATTTGTTAAAATAAACTGATTAGATTTGATTAATGGAGAACTTCTTAAGCACTTGAGTATGAGTCTTATGCATCTAACATGTATTACATCAAAAGTAAAAAAACATCTTAATTGTAAGTTAGATGTCTCCTCCGATCACTTACATTATTTAATTAATAATATTCATATTTATATAATTTAACTTTTACTGTACATCAAATTTAATTTTTCCTAGTTCTAAAGGTGAAATAAAATTAAAATCACCCAAGAAAACTATTTTGTTTCTTTTTCCTCTAATGTTTTCTTTATGTAATTTCATCGTCAGTTTCGGAATAAATTTTTAAAAATTCTCCTTTAAATCAATATTATCCTGTATTTCTTCCTTGTATCTTGTGATTCTCAAATTACTTTATTTTTTCCTTCCTGAGATTTTCTGGAAACATGTTTTCATGACAATAATAATTTTTCCCACTCGTTTTCAGAGAATTTAATCTTAAGGAATATATAAGTGTTTAGCTTATATCTCAATCTTTTCATTTATTGATTATCTGAAGTCAATATTTTTATTATCGATGTTTTTGAATTAATACCTAACAGGTGAAATCATTTTTTATGAACATTATACCGATATACTTAGTTTTGCTAGGCATGTTTAATATTTTTACAAACCTATTGACTTATGATAATATTAAACTGTTGTATTATCAATCCCAAATATCTGTGTATTTGCAAGAGTTGATTATTTAGGACTGATTTCGATAATGAATTTTATCAATAATTTATGGTCTCGCTGAATAGACGTGTTTCCAGGGCGGAATCTTTTGTACAAACAATGAACATCTTTTTTTACTAGCTGAATCTTTGTTTGGCAAATATTGCTTGTAGCTTTTGATACATTTCTTTTAAATTTAAATTCATATAATAGACACGTTCGAATTTTAATTTTTTCTTATACCGAGTTTTTCTATTATTCAAACCAACCTAAAATAATAAAGTTTTATTTCAACAGTCTTTCCTATCCTGATATTATAAATAAATAATTATAAAATTTTAATCAAAATCTTAATATATTTTGCTGTAAAGCTTGTATACAGAAAAGCAACAATATTTCCCCCTCAACTTCCTCGTAATGTAATAATCAACTTTAATTTATATTCATGTTACTATTTTTTATTTCAATTTATTTCAATCTTCTCACTATTAGTTTTAATATAAATTTAATTAAAGATGCCTAAAGTTTTCTATTTTTTTTAAATTGTAAACATTTTTATATCTCTATTCAACTTATTTTCTCAATTTCATACTTGTGGTCTGAAACTGTGTAAATGTGGTGCTACTTGAAAAATTCACTATAAAATTTCAGAAGTTATTATTATTGATGGGAAACCTTTTTACAAATATGAAACTTTTGTATAATATTTTATTTGTAGACAGTTGAACAAAGTCAAAAGATTAAATCTAAATGGATCATTGACTTCTTGATCATGAATGAATTCAACAAAATCATTGTTGCTACTGGGTAAGCTATTATTAATTAATTAATTAATTGTTTTTTTATTTAAATTATTATATAGTATAAAGTAATCGAAAATTATTGATTTTTGTGAAAGATGAAAGAAATTTGTTGAAAATGTTGTATTAATTTATTAATAATTATTTACTAATTATATTTTAAAAATAATTTTCATTTCAATGACTTGTAGAAATTATTAAATTAAAACAAAATAGTTATTGTTCGGTAATTGATTTTTTAAATTAATAATGTTGAAGTTTTAGGGATTCAGAAATAAGAGATATTAATTAAATTAGTTAATAATGGTGTATAGTAAATAAATTAAACGAAACGTGGTCTAGACTGTGATGGTTTTGTTTAAATGAATAACAAACTTTCTAAGGAAAACTAATTTCTCAATTGTTAATGTAAATGTCGAGGGATTACGAACTTATCAGAAAGATAAATTATAAAGATGGTTGGTCATTAATATTAGGAAATTCACATTATCTGAGTGCCATATCCGTCGAGGTATCACTGTTTCATTAGCATTATCCTTAATATCTTCATCAATTAAGTAAACATATCTTTTATGTTTTAATTAAAATATTTAAATAATAAATAAAATTTCATTAATTAAACATCTTAATAATTTTTGAAAATAATATTTATATTTTAGCGTTCTTTGTGAATATAATATAATATAACTTTTATTTACGTTCGAGAATGAAATTCTCTTTTGATAACGATTTTATTCCATACTTGTTATAAATAAAAAAGGTATTTTTATTATTATGTAATCTTTATGTATCTCAAAATAAATTTTACAGTGAATTTTAAAACAATGATTTTTATTTTTATGATCAACTAAACCAGAGAAATATTTGTATGTATCCAATTTTTATTTTTAATACCACCATTTTCTCATGGTCAGCATTATCTCGCTTTGATCGGATCATCAGAGTGTGTGTAAAAAGTATCAGTTTTAAAAAACTTTCAAAAAAATAAAAGCTTGAATATTTAAATTTCAATTGTGCTTGTATCGATTATTTTATTATTTTGTTTTAATTTACATTTTAGTGATCGTGAGATCGAATTTTTCGAATTATCGTCCTTCGAGCCGTATTGCAGAATTCATAGCTTAGAAACAGTACCGTTATGTTTGGACTATTAGTAATTATTTTTTATTTTATTATAATAACTTCTTTTTCCTACAATTAATACTGTTAGTTTTTCCATGTTGTGACTGACACTATATATTTGTGTAGATATATTTAATGTGGACCCTTATTACTTTGAATCAGTAATGAGAGACTAGGGTATCCGATCTATACACAAATTGTTGTTTTCATATCGGTTTCAGATTAATTATCGAATATGTTAATAAAAATCTATTTTGAAATTGGAAGACCGTTCATCATTACTTTTTTTTGTTTAATTACACATTTTTTCTTTAATTATTTTAATTATTTTTAATAAAATATTTTTTTGAACTCAGTATCGACAAGGATAACATTGATGATTGCCTTATTTTGTGGGGCGATCGACTAGGTTGCGTCAATATCATACATATGAATGCAACCGGGGAATGCTTAAGAACTTGGAAAAAGCAGCCAAAAACTGAAGGAATTGCAGGTATAGGGATGGAACATATATTGACTACACCATCTATAAAATTCTATTGCTGGAAAGTTCATAACGACTGGGTGTTAAAGGTAACAAATAAAGATATCTGTTGTTTTTAAGTAAAGTTCTAGGTAAAATATTATGAATCTTTACGTCAAGTCATCAGCTGCTCAAATGATGAATCAACGGCTTTAGCCATAGGTTTTTTAAAAATTGATATAATAATAACGATTTAGAAACTATGTCTTTATTAGGTTGTGTAAAAGGTTCTACACAGGTTGATCAGCATTTGAAAGTGAACTACGTGAATCCAAAAAAGTCCAAAGATAGTTCAATAGCTAGCATTTGTGTAGCTAAGCAGAGATTACCAACTGATCAGACATTTTTCACTATTTACAAAGGTATTCAGACTTTTGACTTTGGGAAAAGCAAAAATGTTCTTGTGACAGGAGGTAAATAATTCTTTTATATTCATAATTACTTTAATAAAAATGGCTGGATAAGTTTCAGTTACTTATTATTTCAGAATTATCATCAACTTAAATGTTACAATTGATTTAATTGTTCTTTTTAAAAGTTCCATTTTGAAGTATAATTTTGTGAAAAATTTAGTCAGATTGGATTTTATCATAGTAGTTATAAAATGTTACGAAATTTGCAGAAAAGTGATGACAAGAGATTTCGTTGGAAATATATTGTTTGGATGTTAGATCAAGGGTTTTGAATGAGAGAACATAAAAATATGAAAAATAGACATAGTCGTGGACAATGAAAAGTACGACCTGTTTAAATACGTATTTCCACACTTTGAAATAAACATGAACTAATAACGTGTTACACCACTAGAAATGTTATACAAAGTCTTAAAACGATCAATCATGGATATAATCAAAATAAGATGATTGAATATAGTCGTTCACCGAGAAAGCACCCAAAATCATACAATTGCCTCTGCTTCATTTTTCATGAATAAGTAAACATTAATTAGTATGTCATTCTCCTGAACATCTGCGCACATACTGAACACCATCAGTGTTTAATGAAAAGCTATTCTCATTCAAGGGATTGTGAGACCAATCATCTAATATCCAGTGTAAATGACTGAATACCAACTCACTTCTTCGATATTTCAATCTTTGATTCAGTTTCGTTTTCCGCTTAGGTCTACATACATAGTCGAAGTTCACAAATAGTGCAGAAATATAAGAGATAATTTCCTTTTATATTTCGACAGCACTTCTAAACCGATTAGCTTCATAATTTCGTATGGTATGACGTTTATCTCGCTCACTACCTGCTTCAGCCTTGTGATCTTTTTCTGTTCTCTGGGACTACTTTTCTGTAGTCCTTGACAACATTTAGCAACTGTATTTCTATAAATATATTTAAAATATATTTCTTTAAATAAACCGCAATATCCTGGTAGCTCCATTGAGCATTAAATTTTAACGAATATATTCTTCCAAGAAAAAACTATTTTCTTAAAACCAACTTAGGAAATACCTATATTGCTATAAATATTTTCATTAGTTGCCTTTTCACTTTAGTTAAATATTATTTCTTTTTTTCATTTTCACTATCATCCCTTATTATCGCTCCATTTCGTGATACGACTCTTAAATCATCATTAGAGGATATTATTGTAATTCTCAAGTAACAGTGATGGTTTTTTAAATATTATAAATATTACTTAATATATTTAAAATTATTTTATAGAGAAATGTCAATAATAAATTTATTTTACTTTAGGCCTAGATCGAATAATTCGGTTGTGGAATCCCTATGTAAACTCGTAAGTTAAGAAAACAATATTATGCTGAAGATTTTTTTTCATACTAACCTAATTGGCTTTTGTTATTGGCTTTTTATGAGTTTTATATCATTAGTTCACATAGTTTTCGTTTAGTAAGCCGACTGGGATGTTGAGAGGACACAATAAACCAATAGTCTATGTTCATATAGCAGAACAAGAAAATCGAATATTTTCCATCTGTGCCGACAAATGTGTGAAGGTGAAAATAGAAAAATATTAGAATAAAAGATTTTATGAATAGTTAGGTATGGGATCTTCATGACCAAAACTGCTTGTTGGCTGTGCGACCAAAGGGTCATCGGATTCGAGGAGATATGCAAGCATGCCACTATTCTGACTCTGCGAAAGCTCTAATGATTGCGACAGATCAAATATCAATACTTAATATTAAAATAAAGTAAGTTACTCTCAAATTTTCTACCAAGTTTATAAGGTGAACCAAAAATCTATTTGGAATTTGTTCTTTTATTATTATTATTATTATTATTATTATTATTATTATTATTATTATTATTCTTATTATTATTATTATTCTTATTATTATTATTATTATTATTATTATTATTATTATTATTATTATTATT
>JBBMKC010087468.1:0-16898 GCA_037834085.1 Bipalium vagum | reverse complement strand
ATAATAACCTGCAAATTAATTTCAAATAAAAGTATTAAACCAAAATCGTTTTCTCAGTTCATTTAATTAATTTTGTCGAACACAACCAGCGTTTGAGTATTTGCACTCCTTTGGTAATTACGCAACAGCAATGAACCTTTTTGAACAAAATTATCACCAGTGATAAAAAGTGGATCATTTATGACAATTCTCGTCGGTTTTGAGAATGGCTTGATACGAGTGAGCCTGTAGGAAATTGCAAAACGAGACATTCATTTCAGGAAGACAATAGTAAGTTTTTGGTGGTCCACGTCTGGTGTAATGTACATTGAGTTTCTCAAACGAGGCCAAACAATATTATCTGATATCTACTGCAATATGCTTCATAATGTTTATGTAGACCTTAAAATTCAACAACAATCACTGGTCAACAGAAAAATTCTAATTTTCCTGTTTTATTGTCGATTTTGATTAGTTTTCTTTCATTAACACAAATCATTAGTGAGGGAAAGGATAACGACGTACGTTTTTAAATCCTACTATTCATTTAGTTGAATTTAGTTAACAAAATTAAAGATATGTTTTATATAATTAGTGTTTACTATATAAAATAATATATTTACGAATGTAATCTGCAAAATTACCCAACTTTTAATATTTTAATATATCGTAATAATATTTACTCCGCTTGCAAATCACAAATAGTTATAAGACTATATTCAAAATGTAAGGTTACAAGGGTATAATGTAATCATTTTTTATAATACATTAAAACATAAATGTATTTAATTATAATAAATATTCTTCAAATGATAGAAAATTGAGTTACTGACATAAAAATCTTTTTAAAAAATACGAAGGGACTAATATTTTCAATAATTTATTTTTTAATAAAAGTTCCACTAACTAATAGTTAAAATACGAATTATTGGAGATTTGATTACTAAAAATTTTAAATTACTTTAATAAACAAAATTAAAAGAAGTTTTAATAAGACCAAATATAAAGAAAAATTTTTACTCAAATGGAAAAATTAACTTTCCATGCTCATAGGATAAGCTCAAGATTATTCTAGGAATCAATTCTTAACTGAACACGAATATCATCTTTAACATATGTTAAAATTAATTTGAAGCTGTATTTGCAATCAAATAAGACTTTTTATCAGTCGTAAAACTTGTGTGGCATGTTTCAAATTGATAAAGATTATTATTATTATAGTGAATATTCATCAATATTTTATTGCTGTCACTGGCCTAATAATCATTTGCTGTTCTTTCTTAATGTATTGTTTTACAAAAGGCCCATGTGATTATTTTGTCTAATTGAAAAAGCTTAGTTGGTAAATGTAATTTGAGATTGGAGAAGAATTTTACTTTTTCACTTACCTTTTCTTTGACTAAACGAATAATTCATTTTAATCAGCACTGATAACGGCTTGAAATCCAAATTGCCAAGTCAGCTTACCTAAGTTGTTCGGAATTCGTTCCATTTATCAATTTTTAATTAAAATCCATGTCAGATTCCACAGAACTGCAATGAATGACACTCGATCACCGAAAGTGACACTTAACTTTCTCCGATGATTATTATTATTATTAATTGACGATTGTTATGTAATTTATTTTTCGTCACATGTATTACAATCTGTTGATAAGATACTTATTTTTCTCCGTTAAATAAAACTGTGGACTGTTAATTAATAATGGACAGTTTCTAAACAATTATTTGAACGAGAACATTGAAAAAAGGACGATTCAATTTTTACCAGATTCGTAAAGTATTACTTAAATAAGTGATTTCGTTTAATTTTGAGACAGACAGAAACAAAACAAGCATAGACAATATTTTAATCATATCACCATAACTTGAATAAAAGGAAAAATCGTTTTTCGAAATCTCAATCACCCACTTTTTTAAAACAAAAAAAATCGAATCACAGAAAAGAAATTAGATAAAACAAATAATCAATAATTTTATTTCAATACCAATAATAATAATAATAATAATCAATGTAAAAAAGAAATCTAATTAGTAAAATTGAGTTATAATTTCCATCAATATTATCATCATTGTCGTCAACGTTGACATCGTTAAAGTTAACATTTTCATCATTATCATCATCACAGTTAAAAATCAATAAGATAATCATATCACATCTACTTCCTAGAAATAAATAGCTTGTTTCACTTTTAAGATTACACATATATACACAAAACAATGGAAAATAAAATCACAGTTTTTTGTTCCGAAGCTTCTTACTCTACAATGCACTGCGTAACACGCAAAGTTCTCACAAAGACAAAGGCAAAAGCACTGGCTTTAAAGCTAGAAACGGTATGAAGTTGTGACAATACCAAGAAACCAAAAAATGAACCGAACCGAACAACTCATCAAGAGAAACAGAGAGAGAATGAACAAAACCAATATTGTAAAACGGAAAAAATATCGGTTACACAAAATGATTGAAATTGTCGGTGTATAAACAGAAAAAATAATCACAAGAGTGTCGCGTTTTTCGTCAAATATATGTACAACAGTAAAACCGAAAAAAACAAATCATTCAGTCTCGACTTGCAGCAAGCAAAATCAAGGGAAAACAACATGTCTTGCAAGACGACGAGTGTATTACACACAAGAACTACACAAAATAATAATAGTAATAATAATAATAATAATAACAATAATAATATTAATATTAATAATCAATAAATACTATTACATCACTAACTACAAATGTCTAAAAATCATTGAAATCACAAATTTTAGAAAATTAATTGACAATAAATACATTATCTGGTCTGGTGAATATTCCGTGATTATGAGCACATGTAAAATATTTGACGCCATTCACTGTTCCGTTGTGGTTACCTTTGATAACATGATTCAATATTAATCAAGAAAAGAAAATAATAATTAAGTAATTATGTATTTTATTAAAATGAATCATTGTATTATGAGAATTTTAATTTTATAATCCAATTTAAAAAACAAAATATCTAATGATAAAATAACTGTTAATCATTTAAAAAAATTAGTGTAAATTAAATCAATAAATTAAATAAAAAATTGGAAATCTCGTGTTAATTTATTTTTTATTTTACTGAAGAATAAATAATATTAAGAAAATAATGAAAAATATTATGAAAACTAATTTATAAAAATGCTTGAATGGTAATTAAGAAGAGTAAATATTAAATATATATAAAATAAAATAATACATTTAGCAATGAAGGAAAATTAAAAAGAAATAACGAAGATATTTAGATTATAAAATTTTAATAGTAAACAATAAATAGATATATTAAATTAAAAAAAATAATAATATTTAAAATATAATTTATTGTTGTTAATAATCTAATTATTTAATAGAATAAACTAAATATTGATATTTTTTTAACAAGGGAAATAATTATAAGATAAACTAAAACAGTGTATAAATATTAATATCGAGAATAATAAATAGTAAAATAAAAATTTATAATAAGAGTAAATAAAAACACAAATAATAATAAACAATTATCAGATAAACGAGTGATTAGTAACACATGGAAAAAAATATCAATAATAAATAAATGTTAACAATGATAAAAAAAGAAAAGTGAAATAAATTTTTAAAAATTGAGTTCATAAAAAATGAAAAACGAAGACCTACCTTTATTATCATCCAATTCCAAGCCAACCCAAATTCCTTTATCAAATTGTGTTGAATTTAAATATTTTACGGTAGCAAACAATGTTTCACCTTTATTGCTTAAGGTGAAGACTCGAGCTCCGATATTTAGAGAATTATTTATTTGCCTCAAATTTGTTGAATTTGAATATTGATTATTCGTCATATCGGGACTGCCACAGATGGTAGCAGTTTCCATTTCATTCTCATTGTTGTTTTCGTTATTATTGTTATTAATAATATTAGTATTATTATTGCCTGCGCTATTGCTAGTTGTGACACCGGGTTTCAGCGATGAAACTGTTAATGAAGAGCCGTATCCACTGGATTTGCTTCTGGTCAAACTATCTTCTGTAATGGATCGATTTAACTTCATCTTGTTCTCATCGAATTCTATGTCCATAGAGTCAACTTCATTAGCGTTAGATGAACAAGAAAGTTTGTCTATCTTGATATTCGTATGTAGCTCTTCTTTCAGGGTATGCATAGTTTTGACATCGGACCGTGAATTGTTATTATTATTATTAATATTGTTCTGGTTTTGACAATAATTATTCGAAACTGATTGATTGATATTAGAATTCATGGACACCAAAGGACTCATCAGAGAATTCTTACTGACCACTGGAAAAGTTATTTTTCTTAATAATTCTTTATATTTTGTGAATATGAGTAAAAATGAAATTGAAGACATTGACTTGAAAAACCGATATAATTGAAAGAAATTGCACAAAAAATCGATAACAATTTTTATAACTGTTATAAAACGTTATCGTTCATGATTATAAACGGTTGAAGAAGATCGTTTAAAGATCATATGAAGTCGGATTGACGATATTTCCATGCTGACAATGTCATTCCACAATTCGCATTCCATCACCATGCATAAAAGAAGCTTTCACAACACGAAATATTCTGTAGTTGGAGGAAATATTGAGAAAAGACAACACCGTCAATTAGTAAGATTGTCCAAAGTTCATTGCAAAGAATTTTATTGACACAAATATATCGACTTTCGAAGAAATTATCAGTGATAGCACGTTGACCATTGTTGATGAATTTCTTAATCTACCGCATTGTGAAAGTAAATCACAAATACTCGTGTTAAACAAAGTTTTCTTACAAAGGTTACAGACATCAGGACATCAGAGGTGACAGTCAAAAGACAATAAAAAGTTCCGGCTATCAATAACATTGATTAAAAGTCGATGTGATGACATCAAGAAATATTCTATAAACCTATAACTGCTCAATTCTCATTTTGTTAAAATAGAAAATAAATTTAATTAAACGATCGTTATTACTTTTAAATGTTTCTTGAAGAAAATATATTCAATGTGAGATTAAAAAGATCAATTTTAGAAAATAAGTGAAATATATTCTGGTTTTTAAATGAAAACAGAGAATAATAATATTTGTATAATAATTATTAATGTGATTTTACTTTACTTTTAACTTTATGTCAATATCTGTTTAACTTTCAAAGATATTACTAATCAATATATGCAAATGTGATTTTCTTCTGGTTTCGACTGATAAGTTCTATTTATGAAAAAGACCTCAAGAAAAGACCGTCACTCAGGATTTCCGCTTGTTATCATTTAATCAACGACTTTGAACTATTTCAAAAGAAAAAGGACTAGACCAGACGAAGCACGAAAATAAAATGAAACATGCTTTTAGTTACCACCAAATTTATAATAATAATAATCATCATCATCATCATCATTATCAAGATACACGACATACCGATCATTGACCATCGATACGGTCGAATCTTCAGTAATCCTGGTCGGTCTAATGAAAGGGGAAAAGAAAAAGTATAAAAAAACCGTATCATTGACGACAAAAATGGTTTTTTTTGTTTTCCATTCACAATTTTTTCAGTCGATTTTCAATTACAGATAAAATCAATAGAATGAAATATAGAGAAAAATTACTCAATAGATTTTTTGGAGGCTGAGGTCGTTTTGGAATCAAAGGGGATTTGATGGAAACATTGGCTGAATTATTGGATGAAATAACTTCATTGGAAAATTTGGACAAATTTGAAATACTGCCGGATTTTGCGCTCTGCTAACAATTATAATTATAAAAGATTTCTCTTGATCATCCTTTTGTTTCAATTACCTCATAAGTATTTTTTTCATTTTCTTTGGACGAAAATTTTGATTCACTTCCAACTGGACTATCAATTACACCTTTAATGTTGGTTAAGGAACTTGATCGATACATCTAAAGTGGGGATTATTTTTCCATTAATATAGGCTTTTCAAAATAAATTCTTAATATTAAAATAAACAGGAGAATAATATTTACTTGCTATCGATAAGCATTGTCACACCATGACAGTTTTAATTTTAAAATCATAAGTTAAATAATGTTAAAATTTTAAAAAATTAAACGTAATTATTATTTAAAATTTAAATAAAATCAATAAATGTTTAATTTTAAAGATAAATAACGTAAAGTATAATTATGTAAGATTGTAATAATAAAGAAACTGGAACAAATTAAGTTGATGGTATTAAATCAAAATATTAAAATAATTAAAGAATTGAAAATCTCGTAGTATGAAAATTTAGTTTACTATCATATCCCGACATTTGTCTCTTGAGCTCACTACTCACTCTATGGACAGTGCTGATACATCGATTTAAATTAATATATTTCATTTACAACTTTTTGATAATTTTGATAGAATTTGAAAAAGAATTTTACCACTTATTCAACGAGAGAACTCGGTTTACGTACCATAAATTATTTTGGCGAGATGATAGCAGTCAATTTTATCACAGTCAAAACCATTTGGATTGATGCCAGACTCATAAAATGTTGCAAAAGTAATTCTCAATACCAATCAATTTTTGTTAAGTGGCAGAATTATTTGAAAGAAAAATATTCAGGAAGCAAATTATTTTAGAGAAAATATTTCATGTTACTCTGTGTTCTCTGGCCTGAATATTGAATACTGATCCCAATTTTATTCGACACGTTCAATCAGCGTTTCAAGGAAATTTATCTCGAAAATTTTTCCCCCAATCCATTTTTAATTTAAAATCAATACTTTCAAAAACAAATAATCATCAAAATCATCACTAACAAAATTATAACCTATATAAATTAATTTACCATATATTTCCCTAATCAATAACAAATAAAAGCATTTATGTTGAAATAAAACTAAAATCAATAATACCAAAATAATTTTTAAACAGAAATTCGAAATAATTTTTTAAAAATCCACCTGGCTAATCTCACTTTGACTTGAAAAACAAAAATACAAATAAAAATAATATAATATTTTATAATATTATATATAATACAATATAATATAATACTCACAAAATAATATATTATGATATATTGTATACTAAAACAAAATAACTAAATAAATCCATACTCCTTGAAAATCTGGAACACTGATGTATTTTTTCAGACCGGAATTGGCATTATTCATTAAAGCGTGACTGTACTCAATCCCAGATGATGGAATGGCACTAGGATTACCGATGATGGGACCACGTCGAGACAGGTCGAGCTGAGTATCGTTTTGAATGTAAGTAGAGCGACGTTGTTTTTTTAATTGAGCTAATATTTCCTGACAAGCGACCTTAGCAGTGGGTGGTAAAATTACAGTGAGATTGAAAATTCGCGATAAAAAAAATTCGTACTTCTTGTCGAATGCGATCAACTTGTAACAGACTTTCAACCGCAGATACACTACGAATATATTTTTCAATATAGGATTCTTGGTCTCCGGAACTGACTGATTTTTCTGTTTGACTGGCGGCTAATTGAGCCAAGGATTCTCTGTCTTCGATATCCAGAGAATTCTAAAATTGAACCATTATCCCATATTGTGAAGATCTAAAGAAAAAGCTTAATACCTGAGGAATACCCGAGACTATCTGATAGGTTACTCCATTCCAAACTGATCTTAACTGTATAAATAATAATGTTAATTATTATCTCAATAAATGTTCACAAGAAAGAGAAAAATGAATTTATAGATCATTTTTATTGTGTTAAATTATTTTGAGGAAATTAATCAAGCAAACTGACAATATTGATTTACACAAGGAAACTCAGTAATTTCACCGCATCTGTGAAAAGTGAAGTGTAATCAGTTAGTTTATTGAAATTCATTTCCTTACAATAACCCAAGAACCAGGTATATCCTATATGCAACCAAAAGAGCAGTCAATTGAGTTAAAAGTTAAATAGGGACTATGTGCTTCTGTTTGATATAAAAAGCCATTATTTTTGGTCTAGTGCGCATTTTATTATCTTTATAATTATGAGCAGGGACTGATATTTATATTTATGATTTTGTTAAGCGTGATGAAACACTTCAGAAAAACAGTTGACTGTTTGATTTTAATTGACAGCCAAAATTTTAATTTAATTAACTTTCAATTAATATTTATTGAATATCAATAATATAAAACTTTCTGATAAAATAATATTTTAAAATCTCAATTAAATTTTAAATCGGTAAAATAAAAATAGAAAATTTTGCGACTCACCAAATTATTTCAAATCGGTCTTTTTCAAAATTTCCTTTTTAAACGGAACTTTATTGATTTTTATTATATTTTTCAATAGTAATTTTTTATTTTTTTCCTAAAAAATAATCTCTGAGCTTCTCGTGCAATTAAAAGAATAACTTGTTTTCGTTTTAAACTTTAACCTATCACTTTGTTTTGAATCCAAACAATTAAAAATAATAAAAGGAAAAGGAAATCATTATCATTTTTCATCAAAGCACATCTGAAACCTTTTAGAATTTTCTCACGTGTGCCGCCATTCATAATACTATAAAATATTGGATAACGTTCTGATTTATGTTAAGAAATGGATCAATGAAGATCCACAACGAAATCACAAAAATAAAATATTGATCTTGAATAAACACAAATGAGTAACAATAAGATTATAAATCTTTGAAAACCTGATAAAATACATTTTAAAAAATTGATTATTCTCTTTATTAACAGAGGTCACTAGTCTACCATGTAAAAAAGCCTAGTTTATCTTTTAGTTAGTTATTTTTTTATTGATAAATTTTGATTAATGATTTAATAATATTTTGTAGAGAAATCTTAATATGCCATGTAAGGAATTATTACCAGAAAACGGGCACCAATCATTACCCTACATGAAATAGGATTATCAAAGTGGCCAAAGACTTTTGACGGGGACTGTAAGTGCCGATTTCTGGTGTAAGAGATCTGATACCTTTGCACCAATAAAATATCTTTAATATATAAAAATTTAGTTTTTTTCTATTTAATTCTCTTAAAATGTATCCATCTCATAAAAATAGCTAGTAATCAGAAGACAGAAATATGAAAGTTCTTCAGGATGATGTTGAAAATCAAGCCACACAAAATTTTTTGTATTAGAGCGAAATTTTTAGTTTCGTACCAAAATGATGAAAAAGTACACTTGCTGCTTTTATAGGATGAAAAACTACTTTTTCAAGATTAATTTTTGTTATTATTCGTTTTAAAATATTTTTCTTGTTCCATTTTAAAAACAAAAAAGACTAATGCAGTCCTTAATGTTTTTTCTGTCAATTTATGAGTCATTAAAATATCATAAGATGCATTACTATTTTTAACATTTCTGATATTCTCTTACGTTGTTCTGCATTTCCTTTTTTGAATTAAGGCAATGATGTGTTTATCAGTTGACAATTATTGATTTTTCAGTGAAATATGAATCTTGAACAGAAAAATCAGCTTTTTTTAATTTTGAAAAACACTTTGTATGACTGTTTACAATATTCTTTCCATAGACTTCTAATATTTTTTTGTTTTGGTATTACTTTACATACTCGTCATATGGTAATTACAATAATAATAAAAATAATGATTTTTTTCACGTCTGATTAGAGTTGAGTAATTTTTATTCCTTTATCATTTTACAACAGTGATTGAAACATTAATAGTTTATTTCTTTATGATCTTCTACAAGGATTGTGCTCGGGCCCCTAATAAGATTGAGGGACTTGTGATTGGTGTGAAAACTAGGATAGGGTCTGAAAGCTAAGGTCTGATCTAGATAATTCATTTTTTATGCGTAAAAAGCCTCAATAATTCAAGTGTCAATAATAATTTTTTCTAATTTTATCTGATATTATTTTTACTATATTCATTCATTTTGTGAAAGACAGAAATTTTGATTTTAAAATACTGTGGAATATCTTGAGACATTACTGGAAACATTCGATTGCTTTTTGAGTCGATCGAATAAAGTCATTGGACTTAAGTGTAGTAATTAGCAAACACAACTATAAGATTTTGAACCCAGATATTTTTTAATATAAATTACTAAAAAATAGAACTTTTTGAAGTTCTTTTACTAAATAGCTAAAATAGACATATTTCAAAACTCGACATTCTTACTATTAAAAGAATTACGTTACAAAAAATTATTGATTTTTCCTCAATTCGAAAAATTTTCATTTTAAACAAATTAATAAATCAATGGATAATTCTATAAATATCGTGTAAGATGTGAAATGAAAATCTTTATATAAATCAACAAAAAGAAACTCAGAATCTTACCGAATCATCATCGTTGATGTAACGAGTCCATTTTTTCTTTAGGAAATTCGTAAACGTTTGAGTCCGATAGATATTGATGCATATCCTTTTGCGAAGAACCAAGTTCACCATATTTGGATGGCTGAGGCTGATGACTGCACGGACCGTGGCATAAATCCTGTCCCCTGTTTGCGTGACAGTATTCAAGAGAATGCTATCGTGCAGAGATGAATCCCATTGGGCTACGGCACCGCACAGCGTTTCATATCGCTTGACAATTGGTAAAGTGATGAATTCCGATTCGTTGTTGGTGCTGTTTCGGCTGTTCAGCATGCAATTTCCTCCAGCCATAACCATCACATTTCCGTGATTATCAATACCACATGGAACCAGACCAGGATCACTGAGTGCCGCAGGTCCAGCAGTGCTGATTTCTTCGTCTAGTAATAGAAAAGAGAAAAAAGTTATTCACATGTTTTTAATCGATCAATAGAAAATTAAACTTTTGATGTTTAAGAAAATCAATGGACAATGCTTTTCCATGCCATCGACTGGACTCCAAGTTGCCGGAGCACCAGGAATACCGGATCCTGGAGCAGGAACCAAAACGGCGTTACGTTCTTCTGTCAGACGCATCCATTGGTCCATCAAAGAATTTTCTCGTTCTTGTTCCAACGGTGTTTTATTCGGAATATCGACCAACTGAAATGGAGTCAGTAACATAAAATCAGTTTAGTGCTTCACGTTTAATCGATACCTTCTGCAATTTTTCATTGAGATATTCCTGACGTTTACACACGGCCACAGACCAGGCATCCCTTAATCTGTTTAGATCTTCCTCCTGATAAGAATCAGGGCATCTGTTATTTCCTTTATTGACGACAAAAATATCACCAATTGAAATCTGATTCAATTATATATCAATAAGAAACTTGGATGTTTTTATCATAAAACTTTTTACTTCTTGGACTTTATCACAAATCAACGGTAGACTTCCACGACAGCCACGAGATAATTTATTTGTTCTTACGAATACTCGTACTCGTCTTGTCTGTCCATGCTTTAACTGAAACTGACCACCCGTTGCCAAGTCACTGAAATAAGAATTTGAGGATGGCTTCAAATCGACTTTTTGGTATTTTCCGTTTTCGTTCAGTTCTTCAATGCATACCCAAAACTCCAAACGTCTATACAATTCAATCCATCGGTCTCCAAACTTTCGACAAATATTTCTCGCTTCGTTTTGTTTATCATTTTCACCCATTCCTGCAGCACCGACCGCAGTGGACGATGAAGCAGAGGCATCTGTAGGTTTGAAAGAACCGTCTGATTTGGAATTTCCATTCCATAATTTACCTAAACTTCGTTCACATTCTTGCATAACAGCGAAACCGGGATTCCTGTTCCCATAAACCTGTTGGATTTATCACACATGTAACAAAACAATTTCCATGCCAATTAAATACCCTCACCTCAACCGAAAGAGCATTTTCCGCAAAATGCTCAAGTAATTCGTCAGTTAACATCACATGGAATTCTGCAGAATGAATGAATTTAAATGTGGTCTTGTCAGTGTTTCTCTGTACGTAATCCGGCTGCAAAGCAGGTGGAACAACTGTGGCATCTTCTTCGCCCCAGAAATGATATTGACAAAATACAAAATGCGATAAATGTTCAGGCAAATACGTTGCCTGGAAAATCCTAACTCTTACTGTCACACTGCTACCTAAGCTGTAGCCACTGGTCGAGCTGAAATTCCAAAAATTCAAATATAGAATTTTTTCTTAAAAGTATTGTTAAACATTAATTATAATTTTTATTATAATATAATTAATAACTCAAAGATCAAAGATCTCAACACTATCCATAACTGTGTACAAGAATTGGTATTTGCAAAAATAATGAATTAAAAGATCAATTAAAACGTGAAAATGAAGATAAACAGAATCAACTTCTAATAATAATAAATAAATAAAATAATAAAATCAACTAATGATATATAAAATAATAATTATTAATTAATTACTTGTTCACCTTAAGTTTAGATTTTAAATTCCAAAATTATTCCTTTCGTGATGATGGGGGGAAAAAATAAAAAACAAAAGTTTAATCGTAAAATATAATAAATAAATAATAAAAAACTTGACTTAAGTTGGCTCTCTTTAATACAGTGATAAATTTTTCCTTTATCTTTGATGTTATCAACAAAATACAATTAAGTGCAATTAAGCGAACAGGGGGAAAGTGGATTTTAGTTGTTGCACTAACCCTGTCTTTATAACGAAATCTTGTACACTTACTTTACCATGATGATGATGATGATGATATAAATTTAAGTGTCAATCATTATCTAGATAGGAGATGGATCATCAATTAGGCATTTGTGCAAATGTCAGAGAATATTTCGATGACGATCATTCGGATTTAGGATCAGACACGTACTGTACATCAGATAAAATGCAGGAAAAATAAGAAGACTTAAAATTTGAAAAAATGTCATATTGACTTCTGTGTATCATTAGTATTGATTTTCCATTACCAATATTTTCTGTCGTCTATTATGAAAATTATTGATGTAACAATTTTGGGACAAGCTAAACCACAGTCTTTTGAAACGTGAAATATCATCAGCTAGAACAACGTGATAAAATTCACTGTGACGTGACATCAAGAAATCTGTTACGTTTTCCACAACTTATTGGCAGAGTTTGGCTAATTATTTGTCTCGACAAATGCTGGCAGGCTCAAACCTCTTTAAAATCACTGATCTTTTAATAAATTTTCTTTAAAATGAGTGATTTATACATTTTATTTCTGAGTTATATTATTTTATACATTTTTGTTTAAAAATTTCTTTTTGATGGATTTTTTCAAGAGTTATTGAGATAAAATGGGAAAAAATTAAATCAATAAATTTTTTATTATCTAAGTTAAATAACTATTGAAATGTTTCTTTTAAAAATTAGATTAAATAAAGCATTGATCTCGATCAGTGGAAATTTTCATCGATCATCAGTAAATTTTGTAAACTATGAAAAATCAATAATATACATGATAAGACGGTTTACCACTACCTTTTTTTAACAAAAGCTGGCCGTTAACATCGATAATAATGGTTTTGTTGAGATTCATTAATTCAATGTAAATAATTCCATTCATATCCCATCAAACATTTATAACTTAAAAGACTTCAACTTTTACTGAATTCTGTAAGTGAAATTATTTGTTTAGTACTTAGCATGTTAAGGAAGAACATAATTGTAATAATATTGTGAAGCTACTTTCACCAACACAAATGGACAAACAAACAAAGATTTTTTTCAATATTGGTTTTTAAAATGTTATTTATTTTTTAAATTCAGAAATCAATTATTATAAAACTATTGACAAAATCATAAATTATAATTATTTATCGAAAAAAGTAAAGCGACAATATGAAATGTAAAGACAATTCATTTGTTCTTCTTTTAAAATAATTTTTAATAAGGAATATCTGACAGAAATAATTATAATAATTATAGAGTGACAGTGTTTTTGATAATGTCGAGAACACGGTTGCAACCAACAATGACAGATAAATATCATACCGAGACGGTCCACTTGTATCGTCTGAATTGTCACAATTATAGCCCGGTCCAGATATCATTGAAGATGTCATTGACATTTGATTCTGCGATTGACTATAAATGGAAGTACTCATGGCCGAAGATTCGCGAGTCGACAATTCCGGTAGTTCACCTTTGACAATGGAAAGCTCCATTGCTAATTTTCCAGAAATCTATGAAAATTGATTTCGGTTTATTCGAAATAAATTTAATATAATATTTAATTTTCATAATATTTAATTTTTGTAAAAGACTAGAACGATCTTAGAATGATTTAATTCGTTGATTGATTATAATTATTATTGA
Organism: Bipalium vagum; assembly: GCA_037834085.1. Classification (NCBI taxonomy): domain Eukaryota; kingdom Metazoa; phylum Platyhelminthes; order Tricladida; family Geoplanidae; genus Bipalium; species Bipalium vagum. The sequence continues at coordinate 2,781 of JBBMKC010087468.1, read as the reverse complement.
ACACAAAAATTGATTTAATTAAAAACATGAATAATTAAAGATAAAAACTATCCAGCTTGATTTATAAAGTCGAGTTTCTCAAAAAAGGTTTAGGTAAAGAAAGTAAATCAATAAAACGTAAAATAAAAATATCACAAAAAATTGTTAAAAGAATTTATTACAATGAATAATATCTTTATTATTATATTATTATAATAACGAGAATTTTAAATAAAAATTTCCTATGAATAAAATTTTGTTTTTAATTACATTTTGTCATTCCCAATCATTAATTCTCAGAAGAATAATTAAATTAAAGAATTAGTAGACCTATTTATCATTGAGATTTCTAAAGATAACTTAACACTATTAACAAAAATATTTCTCCAAAATAAATAAATAGCAAATATAGCGAAATAAAATATCAAAAATTTAAAAAATTTTTTACCCCAATGGGAATTTTCCTGTTATTGTTATTATTATTATTAATTTTTTTGAAATCAATTATCATAATAAGCTATTCAGCTTAAAATAAATTTGATTTTCAATAAAGATAAAGAAAGGCACAATTTTTTTTTGATAAAAGCTTACAGATAAATAAGATTTATGAATTTAATAATTATATTCTATTATTATTGTCATCTTAAATTGTCAACACAAGCTGGATTGACAGAAATGCTCTTTAGCTAAACATTGTTAAGTTGAGCATGAGATCAGACCATTTTATTATTCGCTCGAAGGTTAGTTGACTGGTTTTAAGAGAAAAAGTTGATTAGCAATGGTTTTCATGAGATAAATTTCTGGATATGTTCTAGAATGCCTCTCGGGCAGATCACATCTACAGAAGATACCATAAAATACAGAAGATCTTAACTATATTGATTGAGCTCCAAAAACAGATAACCAACATATGTTAGGTGATATACATTTTCCTGAATAAGTACCATTTAAAGTTTCGTGAAGAAATATAGAAAAAAGATAAGAGAAAAACCTCTAAGTAGAAAAACAAAATATAAATCAGAATAACTATAAATTAATATAAAAATACGAATGTTTGTGAAAGCACACCACAGGAAGTAGTTTCATTAGCAGACATTACACGTACTTCTAGACAATCGAAAATAAAACCAGGATTGTATGGACCAATTCGAAAGAAGCAGAACATTGTGGAATTGTCATTAAACGAATGAAAAAGATTTTTAATTTAGTTAATAAAATATTTCCATCTTTAAATATTTATGAAAAGATCAAAGGTGTACTCATAAAATTTTCATTGAATCAACCAATCAGATTCTTGTTTCATCTTTCAGCTACAAATTGATTAAGCGAAAAACAAAAATAAAACAAATAAAAACTGTGAAAATTGGATTTAAAAATTTCGAAAATGAAAATATTCCCCCCCCATCTTTCGAAAAAATTCAAAATTTCTTTTAAACAACATTATCAAATCAAAAGTATAAAATCAGAAAATTAAAAAGTGAATTAAAATTTAGCGATTAAGGACGATGGATGGATGAATGTATTCTGTACCATAACGTTTCACTCGCGCTATTTATAAGACTGAGCCACTAAAAAGGATCAACAATTTTTATATTTAACTAAAATTCGATGAAAAATATTCGCCGATAAACACTATCATTCCATGAATTTAATAATAGTTCTTCGTTTTTCAATAGAAATTATTGATTATTGACCGACAAAAATATTTTTTACTTCCATTTTCATATAGGACATAGTCAAAGTTGAACAAGGTTGATGTTTATCAAATTTTTAACTTGAAATATTATAGAACAGAAAAAATCTATCTTCATTTCAAAAAATTGCCAAAATATAATCATAAATAATTAATTAAAATTTCATATAAGTATATACATCACCACTATCAATATCACAGATGTATTTTATCCTTGTTTAAATATAATTTTTGTTTTAAACAGACATTTGGCAAAATATTTAGAAAATTTTTCGTAAATTGATAAAATACTTTTCATAAAATTTCCAAAACTTTAGACCAAAAATAAACGGATAATTTTATGCTTTAATCTATACTTTTTCATGTCATGCAAAGCAAATAGCGAAGCACTTCGGAATTGTCGATGAGCTCGTGTCTGCAGAATTTATGTAAATGTTATACATCGATTTACCATTAAATTAACCAAAAGCAACATTTAAAATCTATTTTGTTGAAAACAAAAATAATGAATCTGTTAATAGAACTTTTTTCAATTAATCTTTTCGCTGAACTTTTTCAACTTTGCTTGCTTGGATATCACTTACGTTTCGATCATTTTATTAATAAAAATTGATTTAAGATAAAATTATTTTGTTATATAACATAATAAATAACATTTTTTAGTTTAATCAGTAATTTCACAATTTAAAATCGTGATAAACAATTAATTTGATTTAAATGGAAGGAATTCAATATTAATTTTTTAGAAAATAATAATCACCAAAAATCTTTATTAATCACCACCTATTATTATTATTAATTATTTATTATTACTATTAAAATAATTTTTAAAAATTAACTCACTTCTCCCTGTTGATTTATAATCGGAACTTGATATTTGAATTTGATTTGGTGAAATAAGCAACTAAGATAAATATTTGCCACTCCGATTAGACTATGATCTTCTTGAGCATCAAAGAATGGGTCGTCTTTTATAATCTGGAAAAACAATTAATGTCCTATTAATTTAATTTGTAATATTCTATTGTCTATTATTATTATATTTTATTATTATTATTATTATTATTATTATTATTATTATTATTATTATTATTATTATTATTATTATT
>JBBMKC010087359.1:0-16899 GCA_037834085.1 Bipalium vagum | reverse complement strand
AATAAATAATAATAATAATAATAATAATTTCAAATTGTGCACACATTGATGGAAATAAAAATCATGAAATATTTTCAAGTGAAATGCGCTTATTTATTAAAATATTCTTTTATTTATATATAATTACTTGACTCGCTTGACCCTCACTATTATTAATATTAACTGACCTTGAATTTTATCTCAGAATTATTTTTTTATTTATATTTTATGATCGAAAATGTTCATGATTAGTTAAATTGACTTCCAATGACTCTCAGTTCGGTCTGTTTATTTTTTTGATTATATTTTATACAATACCGAAAACTAGAGACCGGTTATTTGATGAACTTCAAAGTCCGGATCACTACAGACTTCGGTCAAACAAAATTCTGGCTATTGGACGGGGGTGCTCTCACAAATACAAGTATTGATACGATTGTTATGACAGTGGCAAAGAATTCAACTTCAGAATTTCAGTAACGTTTATGAAAATTAAGGGTCTCCGTATTTTAGAATGTAAAGATAAAAATGTAACGATTTGCCATAATTATGATCCGAGGGACCTTGTCAAAAATTTATCACATTGAAAAGATCAATTGATAAATATTATTTTGGTGAATGGAATTTGATTTTTTATTAAAACCGATACACTGAAAAGGATAATGATAAAAAAATCAAAGATCCATTGTCAAACTTTCCATTTAAAAATCGCACGGAACTTCCACTTACCCATTTATCAATAAACCTTTTATTGATGGTGTTACTTTGTAAGGGAAATAATTTTTTTTTATTATTTTATATATTAAAAGAATTTAATATTCAGACTTTCAAAGGTCCTAAAATCGACCAACATATATATACTTCTTATATACATCATAAGAAGTGTTGCCATCCATTGTTCAAAGGTGCTTACCATGAGTAAATCGTTGAATCTTTCTTAAATATAATATGAATAACGGACTTATACTTGATATTATCCTTGGGTTATTAAAAAACTCAATAAAAGAAATATTGGACAATTTCGACCCATTTGGTCGTTAATGTGATTTTAAAATATTTTACAAATTAATTTTAAACCATAAAACCTTTCGAAATAATTTTATCACAGTTGGAAAGAGCACTTTACAAATACTCAAAAACAATACTCAATACTCATTGAAACCAGAATAAGACCAACAGAGATGTATGGATTGATGGATTTTGTTTGGGTCAAATCGACCTGTGTTGGTCCATAAGGGTTAATCTTTAATTGTAAACTTTAAAATCAGGAAAAAATCAATCAACAGATAAAAGATTAAAAAATAAGGTTTTTAGCAATGAGACACAAAAAAAAAGGATAATGAGATAACCATGAAATAGAGGGAAACGTGAGGAGGTGAAACACTGAAGTCACATTAAAATACGTATACTGCAGAAATTAACAAAAATATTTATATTGATAAAAATAAGTTGATGATGTCATGATTGGAACTTTGATTATATTTTACCGTTTTTTCCTTGAACGTTCAAATGATACGCGAAAGATTAAAATATTACTTAGACGGAAATTTGATGTAACTTATAAGCAAAGGTCCTTTTAATAACTTTAGTGCTTTTCTAAAATTGAACTAAGAATTATTGATTAATTTTATTAATTATTTATAACGTAATTATTATTTATTTATTTATAGATTTGAAATTTACTAAAAATTAATGATTTTGCATGTTCTTAAAAAATATGCATTGAAACCTGTTCAAGTGGAACGCTTTTTAAGTTGAACATTTTTTGAAGTGTTTTGTATTCATCGTAATCTTTTTTGTTATGTAATTTACCCTTTGTATGTTTAACATTTTTTTATTTGAACAACATCGGAATATTGGTCCCAAGGTGATCAACTTAAACAGGTTGGACTATAATTGTAAAAAGAAAAACTATTTTCCGGAAAATTACCTTCGATATCATTGAAGGTCTTTCGTCAAGGTTAATTTAATATTCCTTATGTTATACAATTTTTTTTAGAATCCAGACTACAGAGTAATGTTTTTAATTAGAGAAGCGTTTTATGGGAACACAGCAACCCTAATAACGTCCACTTTCGTTAAATTTAATTAACATATTATATAGCTACAAAAGTAAAGTTAAAAATTAATATTCCTACGAGATTAAATTAGTCATTTAAAACAAAATGCTACAGCTTTATCGAATGAAATTCTTTTCCAATATTGAAAAAATCACAGCGAAATTTATCATCTCCCTTCCTTTATGGCTTCATTCAAATATACGTCACACATCTCATTGTACGCTTGTGTTGCATTTATTCTTTATTATAAAGTAGAAAACTATAAAGTGACAAACATGAATATTTATGTTTTCCATTCTTTCAAATATTTGCTAAGAATTTTTTTGAAAATGACTAATTTAAACAACGATATATTAATTGTTTATCATCAGTTTAAATAAACAAAAATATTTATTAATAATATTGATTATTAACATATATTGATTATAAACGTATAATGAAAAATTACGTTATAAAAATCCGCATTTTCTTAGTTGCCAAAGCAACAATTTCCTTCTTATTCATTATAACGTGTATATTTTAAATATTAAAAAAAATAATTAAAATGATTAGAAATAATTTATTTTGTTTTTATTATATAATTTTATACCATAAGATAATTTTTGGATCATATTTTTTTGGCCTAAATGACCATCTAGTATCATTTTTTGACCGGTCAATTACACCAAGTATTTTATTTGACAGGAATTGATTTGATTTTGTGGAAACTGAAGACTAAGATCGTGGCATGAAGGGAGTCTATGGAGATGTCTTGGATTCACATCTACATGAATGGTTGTGAAGACACAATGCTCAATCGAAGAATTGCCTAACAATTTTTTACTTACTAAATTTTTTAAAAAATTGCGTTGCTTATTTTTTTAAAATTAAAACAAAGTATCATTTTCGGCCGTTTTATTCAATCAAGTATTAATTTTGACAAAGTCTATCAAACAAAACATTGATCCTAATTTTTTTTTATAAAATAATTTTAATAAAAAATGTTTTTTTTTATTATAAATTTTTTATTATTTTAACATAATTTTTCCAATCAATTTAAAATTTACGGTTTTTAAAATCGTCACCCATAATGATTTAATAAAAATTGTTTAATTTATTAAAGAAAAACATTCAGAAAGGCTTATATTTCCAGAATTCGATAAATATTCCGTTAACATTCTGTGAAAGGTTCGAAAATTTCAAAATTCAAACCAATATCGATTTTTCCCTCGTAAATGAGATTATCCGATTTCAATTTACCCTCGTTTGAAGTAAGTCGAAAAGCAAAAATAACAATAATAATAAACTGAATAAATAATAAATGAAACATTATTCAGATTGAGATTGATACATCATTGTGGGGATATTAATACAAATATTTTTTCAATTTTATCGACATGGCGACGACTTGGATCAATTTTTCAAAGTGGGAGATGATGGGGAATTGTTTGCAGAGAGATTCCTGCTAATTCCATTAACATTTTCGGACTGGTGTGTTCCAGACAGACTTCATCTTCGGTCTGCGAGTAATAATAATATTATATTATTTTCGTTCAGAAGAGTTTTCACATGAAATCTCGCTTTATATATTCCACTGTTTTATGAAAGTGAAAATCATTTCATTATCGCACTTAAAATGTCATATGACAGATAAATCTATTGACCAGACTTTGTTGTTTTTATTATTTTACCAGAGTAACACTGGTAATGTCTATTTATAATTACCTGGAATACCTCGAGAGCACAGGTTTATTAAGGTTGCAAAATATAAATAAATAATCACATAAATCACAATGGGAATAATAATCCATTTAGAAATTGACAAAAACGATTTTTCAAGGCATTAAAAAGTGGGAACTGGAACTCTTTCAGACTAATATATTGACATGAATTTTTTGTTTTAATCTTAACAAGATTGGAAGAGAAATAAACGGCAATCCCAGATAAAATGAAAAGTTCATGTGAAATCAAAACTTTATAAAAATATTTTTGCTATATACATATATATCGAAAAAAGGAGGTCATTGTCAATAATAAACAAATAACCCAACAAAAAGTAACAAAAATTTCTTATGGGGAAATCTTCAATATTTACCAAAAATGATCTAGAGTAATTGTATCTTTTTGGTATTTTATTGTATCATTTCAAACAAAAATTAACAAAACCATTCCAAATTCATTTTTTCTCAGTACCTTTCAGTAAAAGTTTCACACAAAAAAGAGGGAAATTAAAATATTATACATTTCTACAGCGTGGATATTCCACAATATTAAGAGTTGACTGATTCGACGAACTAATTCTTATTAATTATTAATGATAATAATGATAAAATAATATTATGTTGTAACATAACATTGATCAATGATTTTAAAATTGTTGTTTCGAACTGTTTACTGACACCAATTACTTCGATTTTGTATAACACAAAAAGAACTTTTCAAATAAATGTGATTTGTCAATAATATAAATAGTGTAGTTAAACAAACGAAAATTTACAAATAAATAAAAAAGATCTCATTCGATATAGCTGCAGCATTTTGTTTTAAATGATTAATTTAATCTCAAACTAATATTAATTTTTTAGCTTTACTTTTGTAATTATATAGTATATTATTTAAATTTAACGAAAGCAGTCGCTATTAAGGTTAAAAAACTCCCACAAAACGCTTCGCTAATTAAAAAAATCATTCTGTAAGTCTGGATTCTAAAAAAATTGTATAACATAAGAAATATTAAAATAACTTGACAAAAGACCTGCAGTGAAAATCGAAGCTCAACCAAAAAAAACTTGGAAAAATAGTCTCATAGTTACTTTAATTTCAAAGTATCCTTTTATCAAATGTCATTTTTGTTCGTACAAACATTTTTTCCAAAATCGGCTCTTTTGAAATTTATACAACGGAAATGTTCCAACAACCAATGTTTGCAGATTTCACAATTATTCCTGTAAAAATATGCCAGAATAATCACCCAATATTTATTATTGGATTTTATTCCTGTCGCTATGTATTATATATTTATATTCTTCTATTGATACCTGATCCCAGCAACAGTGTATCATTTGGCTGACAATGAACAACACTTAGAATTTGAAACTGATATTTGTTATCAAAGATGCTGATCTATTGATAAGGAAGAATGAACACCAATTTGACTTTTAGAATGTTTTGGTTTTCAGATAATAACGACTTTTTAGGATAAATTCGTACTCAGAGCCAATCCGGAAACTGTGTTGATTACTGAAGAAGTTTTATTCAATCAAACAATACCTATTGGAGGAGAAAAGATACTTAATTAATGAAATAAATGAATTTAGGATACACCATTCAAAATTGAAATATATGGGCATTTTACTATTAACAATCAGTGTGTGAGACAAAACGGCCATAGAAGCCTACAGTTCCAAAGTCTTGTGTCTAACTGGTTTAGAGGGAATTTTCTTTTTCATTCATATGTTAACTTTCTCATAGGGTGACAATGACAAAACGAAAACTGTAGGGTTAGTTTCTTTTTTCGTATTTCATTATTACTCAATGAATAGTTAAATACATGAAAGTGTTAGGGATATTTTCTATTGAGTTGTTTCATAATATGGCAGTACTATCTGGTAATGATTATTAAAAATTTCAACATCTTTTAGGATCTTTATTAAATATCGAGTAACAAAATACGGTGGCCCATAAGTTTCCAAAATTTTGCATAATAGTATTAAAGAGTTTGTCCAAAATACCATGAGCAATGGTTATGGTTATTTTCCCATACCAGTGTAACTGCACAACGTGGTAACTTAATGCCTAAAATTTACCCAGAATAAATAATTACATGAGTTGATTTTCCCGCTATTCGGAACTTAGTGACTTTTGGATATTCCCAAGACTTAAATTGGTCAGGACGACAAAATTCTGTAAATTCAACAGAACTTTTTTGTAATATGTCTCTACAGAGGATTTTGATCATTCATTTTATAATTGGTTCCAAAGCTTGATTTGTCTTTTAATCATTTTTCCCACCAGACACGATTTGTATATGAATGTTTAAAAAAAATAATATTATATTATGAGATTATTGTAAAAATGAGAGATTAATAAATCAAGAAAATGTGCTAACAATTCAAAATGCATTTAAACAGATATTCAATTTATAGATTTATTTAAAATTTATCAGATATATAATTGAAAGATGAACTGTTTTATGAAACACAATTTGTTTCAGATAATAATACCACATATGTGAAAGGCCAAAGACTTCAAATTTTTGTGGTTTCAATGGTGGACATTCTTATATCAACTGAATATATTCATGTGTTATGTTGTTCTTCAGCCACAATGAAAACTAAATAAAAATCAATGCCCATATAATTTTGCAAGCAGACACATATAACAATGACAGACCCTATAAGAATAAATTTTAAAGAAGGAAAAAATCTAATTCTTCCATTACGGAACAATTTCCCATTATATTGTATGGATATATGATAGGTTTTATCTGTTGAAAAATGTAATGATAATTATCAGGCCTTTTGACTAAGTCGTAAATATGCTAAATTTTACTGTGTGTATACCTCACATGAATTCCATCCTTCAATTAATCCAACTACAAGGGTCTGTGTGAGCAAAAAATGAATAACCATGGTGCCAGTCCATGATTTCAGTGTAAATATTGAATAAAATTTATAGTTGTTTTGTTTTCAGTTCATGAATAAATCTATAATAAATTATTTTGGGTTTCACCTGAGAAATTCAATAATAATACTTTATATTATAAATATATATATAGCATATCATCAATGTTTACAAAATTCACTCATTGTATATGTAACTAGTTCGAATAATGTGATACTTACATTTAAACAATATTTACACATAATATTCAAAATGAAACAAGAAAAATAAATGATTTCAAAATTATTTTAATTGAACGGTTCTGGAAAAAGTAATTAAAATTTCCGACTTTAAAACGATATGGATAAAAAAATATATTAAAATTTTTCAGATTAAAAGTCCAATTTAAAAATAATTATTGATCTACATTCGCCGTTGTAACAAATTAGATAATTATTCCAGGTAATATGTACTCTTTACTTTTGTTTTAATTGGATTGCAATTCCTATAACCGGGGTTTTAAAGATGTTCTGAAGGTTAGTAGTTCGGGAGAAAGGTTTTCCAGTTTTCTTTTAATCTGACAAAATTTATATATATAAAAAATTAAGCTGAGTTTTATACGGTACGAAAATTTTTGTGCGAAACCGTTTCGTAATAAAGAAATATTAATGAAAGTGTTTAAAATTACGTGTTTCAAATAACTAATCAATAATTAACTTTATTTATTTAAAAAGTATTATCAATAAAACCCCAGTTCAAAACGTTGTCCAAAAAGACAGTTCAATAAATATTTTATATCTTAACAAAACCTTAATCAAAAGTGAATGAAAAACACCACATTTTCCTTCAATTATTTTTCCGATACATTTGGCAACATTGTTATCATTTCAGGTGAAATTCGAATATTTTCAGAAAGAGTAAAATCCAAGAGAATTTATTACACAATAAATAAACCTGATTATTATTATTATTATTATCAACTTTGAAAATACTTTATTTAATGTGAAATATGGGAGATAATTAATGAAATGATATTAATTTATTTAATTAAAATGGGCCTCCTTTCATAATTTGGTAATAATATATTATTAAAAAAAAACCCCGTTTTTTTTTTCAAAAAAATATTCCATATATATTATTGCAACAGAGAAAATATTGATAGATTAATTTAATTAAGACATTTTACTATAAAAAATAATTCAATAATTCAATAATTTTCAATAATTCAATAAACCAATTTCGTATGAACTTTCAGATGGGTGATATTTTAATTATAATTTAAAAAATTATTATTAATTTTAATAAATTACATTCCATTTATAACTTGATTTTTCATTCCTTAACGAAATGAATCAGAAAAAATTTAATCAATTTTTTTACAGGAAAAATGTTTTTATGAAAATCTGAAATGTGATATTTAGGATATTTTTTTCAACAATAACACACACAAAAAATATCTGACGAAACTCTTTGTTATTCTTGCTTACAAATTGATAATAATAATAATAATAAATCTAAAACTCGTTGCAAAATATAAATCAATTATTTACAATGATAATTAAAGCATGGAATATCATATTATTATGGGGAATTATGTGATATTGGGGACGGATTTTGCCCCGATTGCGTTCTGGTGTCACCAACTTTTTCCAATGATAATTTGTTTTCCGATTTTCCACCATTTCCAGACATCAATGTTTATTTTCGGACTTGTTGTTCAATAACAAAATAGTATGCCACAACCAGTTAGCCTTCCTCCTATGAGTGTCTAGACTGGTATTAGTAATGATTCTGAAATATCATGATGATGCCTATTTCTCTGGTGACAAGTGCCTGTTTACATTCAATGCTGTTAAAGTTCAAATATTTGTGGAGCTCTTCAAAACTCTGTTGCTCAATAATTATAAATTGACAAAAAGCGGTTGAACTTGTTTCTATTCAAAAATACTCCTCAATCTATTCAATAAAACAACGAGAAAAAAAAATTAATTCACAAACATAATTAAATTCGTTTCTTGAAATCCAAAAAATGGTGAAAATAATTCTCCAGAGATAAAAGTACAAAAAAACATTAATCGATCATCATTTTAATTTCCACAATAACTTGTACGAAATTAAAACAAAACGTTTTTTGGCCAACCATTCTTTTGTTTTATTGAAAATCATTAATAAAAACAAACATAAATTAAATGGCAATAATATATTAAAAATTATACAAAATAATTACGGAATAAAATGAGATAAAATTTCGAAAAATACATTACAATTGAAAATAAACATAATCCGGGAAACATACCGTAAGTTAGAAATGGCTCAAAATGATAAATGAACAATAAGTATGAATAATAATATTTAGTTATAACCGCCTGAATATTACTTGATGTGCGCGTGTGTGTATTCGATACTGACATTCATGTATGCATGTTTGTCTCGCATCGTGGTCACGGGCTTGGTTAGTCAGCATGCACAAGTTCCTTGTTTACAATGTTTACAGACTGCATGTAAGCCGGTTACATTGGTTGGATGCAGAGAATGCATGATCAAAATTCAACGGACCAATGAAATCGTGCCATTATTCATCCTGGCTAAAAATTGATTTCATTAATATTTTCTTATTTTGCCGGGTTGCGAATGTTTTTGTTGCGGTTCTCAAATCCAACATGTTTACTGTGGATAAATCGATTGAAATTTATTTTTATTCTCTGCATATGAACGGATGGTGGGATAAGAAAATTTCATGTCATAAATGTACCCTCAACCGATGCTATCTACAGCATATTGTACAATATCTACTTTTTCATAATAATTGTGTGATTAATTTTCCCCTATAAAATTGGATTAATTGCAAAAATTGTTCATGTATTTTACCATTAAGAAACAGACATTTTTATTTAATTTCATCAATTTCCAGTGAACATTTTCGTAAAATAGATAAATAAATATATCGAAATTTAGCACGTTTTTATTGATTTTAGGCCGAAATGAATTCTGTAAAAGAAATCAAAGTTAAATGATTTTCAGTGGGAATTAATTAATTGATTATTATTAATTTTAAACGTTTTTTTTTCCAGAAATTAAATTTAATTGAATTTTCGGTACTTTTATTTTTTAGTGAAGTTAAACAAAAATTATTGAAGTTAATATTTATATAATTTTTTAAACAACTAATGAACTTTTAATCATTATGATCGGGAAAATTAGGCAAGATAATATAGAAATTAAAGTCTAGACATCATTTGTGTCAAGTCCGCGTCTGATGTTCTAGAATTAAACTATAATTTTTACGATATATTATATAAATAAAAAACGTTTTATTTTCAATTAATTCGAAAACTTCTTTCTCGTGTCCGGAAAAAGGGATATATGTTACATTTTACTGCGTTTTCGAAACATTTTAAATAATTTTTTCGAATTGGAAATTACCACGAAATCTTAATTGGGCTTTTATTTGTTAATGTTGAAAAATGTTTTTTTCTTTCCACTAGAAATTAATGGGTACTTCAATTTTCATATTCATGAGACTTGTTGAACCAGACATATCGCATATCGTCAAAAATTAATATTTTTCGAAAATATTCTTGAAAAAAAGTCTCGTATTTCATGTAATTAGAGAAATAAAAACATGGAAAACATTAAAATTCCTTTTTCTTCGTCTCATATCGTGTTTTTCATAAAAAATATGTAGTATATGATTTCTTAGGTTTTTTCATTGCTTTTATAATGTTAATATATACAGTGCGACACAAATTAATTGCCGCACTAAAAATGACATTATCTCTCTATATTAGAACAATTTTTGAAGATCAATACTAAAATATCTTCTTTAGCTACCATGTCCTCCCATCTGGGTGTTAGCGTTTCTTCTCGCTTTCTCTTTGGCACTTGATGACTTGGTGATCCACGGATTGCCACTTTCCTCGTGAAGTCCGTGGTTAGGTTCTTCTCCTCTTGCTGGCTCTTTCCGTCGTTTGGATGTTTCTTATTATATTTTTCCCTTGTGATGACTCCAGGCTCGTTATCACTGTCATCTAGATCTATTGGTGGCGATTTGTACAATTCCCTATATCTCTTAAAATTTTCTTCTATTCTCTTATCTTCTGCTAGCCTCTTTCGTTCTTCTTCACTATTTTCCTCCAACTCGATTTCTGATCCATCGCTCTCCATCGTAGAAGTGTCCATTCTTCGGTTCTGATTTTCAGTTTCTACTTTTGCCGGTGAGTCTGGTATTTTGATGACTTCCACTATGACTGATTTTTTGGCTGCCGGCTTTTCTCTTTTTACTGATACTTGTCTTTCCGTCCTCATGTTAACTATCTGACATATCTTTTTCACTTTCTTTGTTTGCTTTTTTTCCTTTTTCTTTGTCAATTCCCCCTTCTTCGTAGCTTCTGTTTTATTTTCCTCTTCTCCTTCTTGTCCGAATATTGATCTTTCCATATTTTCAACACACCTGGGTTCTACATTGCTCCAAACCTTCATCATAAATGAAATATCCCTTGTTAGAGCATAACAACCTCTTCTGTTTTCCATTTTTCTGTTTCATAATAAAACACTAACATGTGCAGTGACACGGTTCCATCTCATCTTGGTGTTAATAGCCCATCTTTCCTTCTTTGTGGTAACGTGGCAAGATCCCAGTAGCCAAAAAATCCAACTCCTATCAACTCTTATTGCTTCTAATTCTCTTTTTACCTCATAACCTTCAAGCAATCTGGAGAATTCTAACTTTGCTGTCAGTTAGTCAACTTGCCCTTCGACCATCTCTGATGTGATACCATGGCCGATTGTCCTATAATCTGCTATATATGCTCTGAGTGCCATTAGGCTCCGAAAGAAAAAGTTTCCTTTAGTATCGAACAGGACAGCTCCTAGAGGACCATTCTTGTCATGAGCACGAAGAGTTGATGTCCAACATGTCAATCTGTTGAGTATTGTTTCAATCAGCTTCTTTTTGTAGAAATTACTGGTACCTCTCTCTTGATTTCCCAATCGATTTCTTTTTTCATTGGATCTATTTTGATAAAACCTCAGCTGCTTAGTCCCGTTGTTGTTGAAACTGTCTCAGATTGCACTTTCCTGGTACTGTTTCTCTCAGTTTATTCTGCCAATTTCGTTGTCGATACTATTGTTTTAGTTTGTACTGTCCTGATACTAATTTCCTTGGTTCTTCCAGTTGATGTCCTTGTTCCACTTGTACTAGTTGTCCGTATTGTAGTGGTTTCAAATTTTGGTCTTCTTAGTCTATGTTCTTTGTTCTGTACTCCTGTCTGTTCTCTAATGTGCATTTGATTTTCCTTTGGAAATTTGATTTTCTTCACTGACTCAGCTTCTTCTACCTTTTCTTTCAGATTGTCCAAGTCCTCGCATTGACAGTCTTTAACGGTTGTGCTGTCAGTGCTTTCCACCCACAATTCGGAGTATATAATGGCTCTTCCTTATCTATATGTACGATTACGAGAGTGTAAGTGGTATTGAACCCTATTATTAATAGTTCTACTATTCTATGCCCATTCCAATTTCGATCTCGGGGACCTAAAAAGATAACTTTGAACTGTGCAATGTCGGTCTTGTTTACATGCTCCTTCATGCTGATATAAATATTATCTTTGACACTATATGGTATTCGGCATTTGTTCTTCTCCCCTTGCACGTGCTCGGATTTAATATCAATGCGCTAGACCACAAGTCCCACAGGTTTTCCTGATATTTTAATCCCGCTGTTTAATACGCTGACGTTGACCTCTTTCGCTTCTATCTCCCCTGCTGTTCGACATATCATCATCATTATTAATGGCAGCCAAAATCATATTGATGGCTTAACATTTGCTACCAAATTCCGCTGTTCACGGGATCGTAATGGGTATCATTCCTTGACCTGTTCTACCTATTTATTCCATCGATTGGCGTGGACTATATATGATGATCCTGATTTCCGAGTGCTCCCTAGTGACAGATTAGTTGGTGTCACTTTTTCTACCCTGTACTGACCTTTAAATGCTCTCTGAAGTTTCAGCATTTTTCTTCCTATTGGTTCTGGTGTCTCTACCATCACTTTATCACCAATTCTGAAATTATGCTCCTTCGCCGTCTTGTCATAACGTTCCTTGTACCTCTCCTGGCCATATTTTATATTAAGTCCCGCTTTCTGCCATGCCTCTTGAAGTCTCTCCTGCATAATAATTTTATAATCTTCTTCTAAATATTGCAAGATCGGCTTCACATTCTCGAAGTCAATCTGCATGTTGTTATTCCTCAAATACATCAAGTAAAATGGTGTTTCTGCTATTGATGGATGGACCGCGTTTCTATACTCAACCAAAATGAGGATATATGAACGTCCTAATCCGTCTGGTGTTTGTTCGTAAAAGAAGATAATATTTTAAGCAAGGTATCATTAAACCGTTCTACTAAACCATTTGTTTGTGATCTGTATGGTGATGTATTGAGCTTCAAGATAGCAAACAATTCGCAAATTTCCTTGATTAATTCACTCATGAAATTTGTTCCTGTGTCCACCATATTAACTCTTCTGATTGTTGCTAACACAGTTTCATCTTATTCACCAAATTGCATAATAATAATTCTCTTAATCTCATCCTGGATAAAGTATCGGCGTTTGCATTGGCCTTTCCCTTTCGATACCGAATTTCTATATCTTATTTCTGTAATATTAAGGTCCATAGGATAAGTTTACTTGCCGTATTCATGTTTTTCAATAGTCATTGTAAGGGACTATGGTCTGTAAATAAGATAGTTTTCCGTGTCCACAAGTACTGTCTGAACTTCTTTACTGTAAACCTTTACTGCCAAGGCTTCTTTCTCGATCGTCGCATAATTAAGCTCGTGCTTCTTCAATCCTCTACTGCAACTATGACATGATCTTTCTCACCTCCCGCCTGTTGCGCTAGCACCGCTGCAACTGCATAACTACTAGCGTCCATCATTAACAGAAAAAGTTTCGTCATGTCTGGATACCCCAATACTGGCTCTCGAATTAGTTGTTCTTTCAATTGTTCAATTGTTCTCTATTGTTCTTCTCCGCATAAGACTTTATCAGCTTGTTTCACTATTATATTCACCCGCTTCTCTCGCTTGGGTTTTCTTTTCATTGCTTTTGTCTCTCCTTTGAACAAATCATTCAAAGGTGTCGTTATTTTGACATAATTCTTAATGAATCTTCTATATTATCCTGCCAATCCTAGAAATTCTCTAACTTCTCTCGTGTTTCGAGGTATCGCAAATTTCTCTACTTTGCTTACATTTTCCGAATCTTGTCTAATTCCTAATCCTGATACTATATGGCCCTTATATTTAAATTCAATCTTCGCCCATTCACATTTGGTGAGTTTCACTTTCAAACCTGCAACTTTAAGTCTTTGCAAAACTGCCACTATGTCCTTTATATGCTCGTCTCCGTTAATGGAAAATATAATAATATCGTCCAATGCATTGCTCCTTTACCCTGCACTCCAGCTGTTATGAAACATACTGTTTCCGCCCTTGGTGGCAATAGCAAATTTTTATTTAATATGATATCATTTACTGCTCGTCGTTTTCCTCTGCTTCCTTGAACGGGAATTAGATTTCCTGTAACCAGGTCAAATGCCACTCCTTGCAATTGTGATAAGATGTCCATTCCGATCAATAAATCTTATGGGCAATCAGCCATCACTCTCAGACCATGTTCTATCTTATGGCCTCCAAGTTCTACAGTACATGTGCTTTTTCTTAAGAACTTAAACTCTGACCTGTTACTGTTTGAGCCCCTGTTGCTGGTTGCACGTTTTCTTCTCTCTATCCGTTAGAACTCTATCATTGATGATTGAAACTGTTGCACCTGAACGCAACAGTGATCTTAAAATCCTACCATTAATCTTGATCTTTATGAAGTTTTTGTCGTCTGTTCTATATTTTCCTTGATTTGTCGTTCTTAGCATATTCAATCGAGGTTTATATACTGGAATTCATAATCTAGCTACCTCCTCTTCATCCAATTCTTGTTCTTGTAGTCTCTCTTCTTGTGACTCAGTTACTGCTCTTTCTTCACCTGGTATTTCATCAATAAAGAAAACCATCTAACGCTGGATATATTTGGACTGTTCCTCCTGTTCTATTATTTATATTGAGAGATTACCCGTTTGAGTTTCTTCTCTTGGCCGTTCTGGTAGCGGTATTCTTCTGGCTCTTCAATATCTTCATCTGATATCTCGTCTAGCTTTACTGATTCCGGATTCTAAACTTCGATTCTTGTTAATTCCTCAGTAATTCCTGTTGTTTTACGTAGTTCTCTTCCTTCTTGGATAATTGGATTTAATAATTCATCGTATCTATGTCCGGCTAATCTTGGTTGACCAAAATTATCCACCTGTACCGCTAAGATTATTGTTTCCTCATCGGCATTGCATCCACAATCAATAAAGTATTCATCGTAATCCAACTGGTAGATGCTCCAGAATATGACCATGATCCATTCTCGACCCATTACCTGATTTTCTGTTTCTCTGACTGCTCTTATTCTAGCATAATAGTGTAGACTCAGTTCTAGATCTACCCATCCATTCATTTTCAATCTAATTTTTATCTGTCTCTGATCCACACTTCTTAATCTCAGATACATTCCGTATTGTCGTACTAAAGATCTCATCTCTGCTTGTGGCACTCCAAAATCTGTTATTCTTGGTTTTATAATTTTCACAATTCTTTCCAAAACTCCGTGAGTAACCGTTAATTCTGTTACCTAACTCAATAAATCCATAATTCTATCTTTATTTCGTGGCCCTCTGACAAAAAATCTTATTCCAAAACTTCAGGAGGTTCATTGAGGTCTTCTTAATTGAAATCTACCAACGCCATTATTACTTACGCCATTTAAATCTACCATTTCTTCTACAGAATCATTTCTTGTCAAAACTCTGATCTCATTATCTTGTGGCCTAAGCATCGATACTGTTTCATATCCAGTTACCCTTGCCAATTGTCTTTTCAATTCTTCGATTTCTACTCTCAGCCTTTCTGTTTCAGCATCAACATATCTGTCTCTTAAGGCGTTCACCTTTGCTTCTTCCAAATGCCAGTCTCTTAGCAACCTTCTTTTTTTTCTTTTTCTTTTCACTCAAACATGACCTCGCCATATGACCATACTGTTTACATTTAAAACACTGAATCTTACAGTCGATATTCACATTATCTCTCTGAGATAGATTTTTCGCCCAGCATGTTTCTTCTAAATGTCTTTTTTTATTACAATGCTTATAAACTTTTATTTTACAATCCCTAGCAAAACGTTCATTACAATTCCTACATACTAAATTTTGCATTTTCTTGCATAATCATTCAAATTTCCGCTTTTGTAAATTCTAAACTATCTTATTTGAAACATTTGACTGTCTTGAATAAGATGTCTAATGTTTCTGAAGTTGATTGTAAGATTACATCTGAAAATCCTTCAAAATCTTCTCCATGTGAAATATTACCATCTAATATTTGTGAGACTTCTCCCATAGACATCTATTGTCCAATCTGCCCTGAGAGACAAACTGTTTCAATCTCGAGAACAGATTTCGCTGACTTTCCAATCTGCCGGCCTTGCCTTGATAGCTTGAGTGAAGAATTCAGAAACTTTAGCAAAAGTCAAATTTCTAATCACGTGTAAGAAAATAGTGATACTGCTGGTATACCAAATAGTAGATACTGCTATTAAGGATAATGATTATTTGGTCTTATCTGTTGAAGAAACTATTGTTAAGATTCTTGTCTATAAAAATCCTGAAACTGCATCTGCCTTGACTATGTGTCGCATAAAAAAATAACTAAAAAGAAAACTAAAAAAATATATAAAAAAATAACAAAGAAAATTACTAAAAAATCACTAAAAAAATCATCAAAAATAGTAAAAAAAATGAAAAAATTTAAAACTGAAAAAATCAAAAATTTTCTTAACAAATGTCTACTCGAAACACCTCAAATTCAATCATCAATCTTGATGAATGTCAAGTTACAAAAAATATTTTTTTACTTTTGAAGAATGTCATTTTCCTGAAGATTTATTTCATGATGAGTACAATCTATGATTTTATGTTTTGAAGGTAATAAAATAACTTACTTAAATTCTCATTATTATAAAAAACTTCTGGGAACAGTTTATCAATTTAGAATTTCTCCTAAAGATATTACAGAAAGAAATATTACTAATTGTATAAATATTATTTTAGAAACCATTACAAATAATAATTATTATTATTATGTTAAACTGACACCTTTACATCCTTTAATTTATTCA
>JBBMKC010087258.1:0-16903 GCA_037834085.1 Bipalium vagum | reverse complement strand
TCAGAAAATTTTAAATATTCAAAATAAATAATCAATGTTTTATATTTATTAATTCAAGAACATATTTTCTTTAATTTGTCATTATAACAAAAACGCTCATTTTTTATGGGACACCCTAATATTATTTTTTATAATAATATAATTATAATATCTTATGAATTTATTTCAAAAAAATTGAGAAATCTATAGAAGATATTTTGTACATAGGAAAAAGTAATTATTGAACAATATTCTTTTTCATATACCGAACTCCATTTGATTTTTAGAATAAATCTAAAATAAAATATTAATATTGTAACTTTCAATATCAAAAACAAAATAAAAAACGGATTCATTTGAAAAAATTTATAACTTTTATGTTTCAGTAAAATAAAAGTTTTTTTCTCCATTTAGGATGGGATTCCAGATAGTATGGACAAAGATGACGACAATGATGGGATTCCTGACCACAGGGATTATGACTCTGATGGAGATGGTGAAAGTGATCTATTTCCAGACAAAGACAAAGATGGAGTTCCAGACAATATTGACAATGATATGAATAATGATGGAATACCAGATCACATGCAAGATCGAGATTGTGATGGGATACCCGATCTTATTGACCCAGATGACGATAATGATGGATACTTTGATAATAAACAGGTATGGTTTAGCAAAAAGCATAAATAAAAAATTAATAATTATAAATAAATAAAATAATATTAATATCAATAAAAATTAAATCGTATATTATCCTTTGGTTTTATTACTTAGGACAGCGATAATGATGGTGTCTTAAACGAGTGGGATAATGATGATGATAACGATGGAATACCCGGTAAGTCAATTTTTTTTATAAATATTTATATTTTGTACTTTATTTATAAGTATTGCTTATAAAATGTGAAACAATTAAAACAGAAAATACTGTTATACTGAAAAGTTTTGTTTCAAGATTAAAAAATTCTAGAAATATTTTTTACGAGATTTCCAATATATTGGAATCTATTAAGAAATTTCGAAGTTTTGTTTTAATAAATTAAATAAACTAGTTGAACAATTAAAGAAGAATAATGTTGTTCAATGCAGCTACAGAAATTATGAGAGAAATTATTATTTTAATTATTAACAATTCTTAATGATGTGACAAAAATATTCTTAAAGATAAATCCGATCCTGATGCAAACGGAGACGGAGTCATTGATTGCAGACCACGGGATTCAGACGGTGATGGTATCCCTGATCATCTAGATCCGGATGATGACAATGATGGAATACCGGATTATTTGGATCCAGATTCAATGGCCTTTCTGCTTTACAAAAAGACTCAACAAATGGATGCTTTACCAGGTAAGGAAAGTTATTTAATTTTATTAACGGTTGTCCACACATTTTACTATTTCTTTCTTTAAAATGTTAATAGTTGAAAGAATAATCCCAACAATCCAACGTCGATTGATGCCGCTCTATATAACACTTTATCCTAATGGCCTAATATTACCGGATAACGATGACTTTATGGAAGTCAAAGGTTAAATATCAAGAAATAAAATTTAGAAATTCTAGTGTTTCTAGATGGTAGTATTTTCCATAGTCTTAATTTTAGATTATTTTATTAGATCTATAATAAAAGTAACCGTGATAATTTAAATTAAGTACTGTAAACCAAATCGTTTTTTTATTATTTAATTAAAATTTAGTCAAATGTGGAAAATTGGTTTTTCGTGATTTCAAGATCTTAAAATTTTATTTTAAGTAATAAAGCGAGAGAATCTTGATGTTATAGGAGTTAGAAATTTAGAGTTGGTAACATTGATTTGAGATATTTGATGGATAATATTAATATTAATATTAATAGTTATAATATAATAAAATAAAATATATATATATATATATATATATATATATATAATAAAATAATAGTTATTACTATTATTTTATTTTTATTGTTTATTATTTTTATTTATTTTTTATATTTTTGCTTTTATTGTTCATGGTTCCATTTTTGTTACTTATTGTTATTTATATGTAGAATTATTATTCTTTAGTTTTAGATTGTAACTTATTTTTTTAACGAGGATTTTTATATTTTGATCACGGTTACTTTTAATGATATTTTATTAGTTTTAAACATTTGGTGTTTTTAGATTGAATTTCCTAGAGATAATTTGTTAGGTTTTTCCAAATAAAACTAGAATAGAAAAGTTTTAATAGTCATATGGGAATTTTTTAAAGATATATATTTTTGTTTTAATTTTAAATTACTTTCAAAAATCCAATTTTTTATATCATCTTTCGATTTTTTATCATCTTTTGTTCTGTTAAGCATATAGCAGTAAAATGAAATGGTGAAAATCATTAAATACATAAAAGAATTATTTAAAATTTTACCGATTTTATTAAAGTTTGATTATAAAATCATATTTAACTACTCAGGTTGATTTTAAACTTATTTAGTTAATTGAAATTAATAAATAATTTATAATTTATAAAACGTACAACAAATATACAATTGTATTAAATTATTCAGAACTTAAGATGAAATATTTTCATATTTTATAAAATAGAGTAGAAAATGTTATTGTTACAAATTTCGGTGAAAACATTTTTTTCGAAGGCGTATAAAATGTTTTTGAGTTTAAAAGCTCGGCAGAGAAATTGACGTTATGATGACGACAATATTATTATAAATTTCATCAAAATGTTGAAGCTTCTGTCTTTCAAAGTATTTCTAATGACCAGAGGAGTTATAAGCAGCAGATTGGGCCTGGTAAATGTAATGAAAAGTATTATAATAATTCAATTTTCTTTACATTTTATAAAATGGATATACTTTTAATTGAAAGTAATATATGAAAATTAAAAATCTGTGTATGACAATAAAAGTTTTTCCCTCATCTAATCGTATGGTTGACAAGAATAATAATTATTAAATGTTTCAAGTGATTAAAATGGTGTTTGAATTTGGATATTGTTAAATTATATTTTTCTTATTTATTATTTTTCAAGATTAGATAAAAATAAATCTTAAATTATATACAACCATAATACATTTATTTCAATTCTGGACAAACCATTTGCAGATAGAGGAAGGAAATCATATTTTTATTTTATATATGAGTCACATTTTCTTGGTGTACAAATATAATATTTTATTTCCTGAAGTAAAAACCTTTAATGTTAATAAGTAACAAAAAGTATTGAAGTATTATTCTCTTGAATCAAGGATACAGATAGACCCTTTATAATATAATGAGTTTATCCATTATTTGGAATTTTTATCAAAATATAAATTAGATTAGTTTTTAAAAAATATACCAAGCGGAAGAAAGGTCTTTTGGTCACATTTTTGATATTTAAGTTGAAAATGTGAATATTTGTCTATAAAATGTTCTAAAAATATTTTTCTTAAATTAAATGGAAAATAAAAGATTTTTTGAAAATATTTTATTTAAATATTACAGCGTCAGCTATTCGAGGACAAATATTAATATTAAAGTTAAGTAATATTTTAATGAAAAGAAATTATATTTTTAAGCAGTATTAGAAACTTTATTTGTTTTAAGCACACAAGTTTTATTTATGCAATAAAATCGCCTTCACTGTTAATTACACCTTCAAGGCGGCTTCTGAAAAGCAGCTTACAAGCTGCGATCAAATTTTTTTTTCCATCTTTATTATAGCAGAACTTATAGAAGCTCATAATGAATCTTTGGTATTATGAGGATGTTTGTTCGTCTCCTTCTCTACGACGCCCCATACGAAATAGTCCAAAGCAGTTAAGTCGGGTGAGCTAGGTGGCCATAAGTTTTGAGTGACATGGTCGGTAAAATTTAGCGATAGCCATTTTTGTGTTTTTAATGCTGTATGGCAGGGAGCTGAGTGTTGTTGGAATACAGAAGGCCTTCCGTAGGCAACTTTTTTAATCCAGGACTTCACATATGTATATAAATAGATGCATTAATTCCAAGTCCCTGTGGAAAGAAATGCGGAGGCATAACATGACCTTCGTTGCTCACAACACCCAATATCATTAAAGATGATGGAAACTTGGTTGTCCATAGCATTAGGGACTTCAGAAGCACTGGAGGACAGCCATCGATCGTTCCTCCTATTAACCTTTAGATCTTGAGTAAAAAGTTTTTCATCAGAAAAGAATCATAGCATGTTTGGATGATCAGGATGCTTGGTTTTATTTAAAAGACACTTCGAGCAGATTAAACAATTTTCTTTGATTTTTGCCGATACAAAACGTCTTCTTCTCATGACGTAGGACTTGCATTTTAAATCATTGTGTACCGTTCGTCTTACTGTTGACTCAGAAACCGATAGTCGATAGGCAATTTCTCTCATTGATTTTCCGGGACTTTCATGAGCAAAATCTTGGACTTTTTGAACAAAATTAACATTTCTGACAATGTCTGAACATGAGGAATATGTTTTTCTTTTAGATATAGAGTCAACATTTCGATCAGATGCCAAACATTCCTTTCTAATTTTATTGACAAACGATTTGACCACATTAAGAAATTTCTAAATCACTGTGTCCGGCGGCTAATGCAACAATAACTGCAAGCTTTTTTCATTTTTTGTGTTAATTCAAAAGTTATCTCTTCCATTTCTAAATTAAAGAATAATTATTTAATGTTGTATCAATAAATATTGTACATCAATTTTAGAGCCACTAAAAAAATTATCATGATATATATTAACAATTTTTGTACTCAAATAGCTGATGCACCCTGTATATTTAGTTTTTAATAATTAATTTTTTTTAATTCCTTATAATCAAAGATTTTTTTGTTTTTAAAATTTAATTAGTTTAATTATTCGTACAAAAGATTTCATTGGACAAAAGATTTATAATATTTAAGTAAGAGAAGCTTAGAGCAGATTTTCAGATAATAAAAATGATAATGATTGGTTCTTATTATTGAAAATGAAGAGAATGATATTTTTTTAAAAAATCTTAGCTTCTCAAGCCAGACAGGAGGCCAATGTTGATGTTGATCTTGGAGATCGAGGCGATAAAGACTGTGATGGAATTCCTGATGATATGGACCTTGATATTGACAATGATGGAAAGATCGATCGTACACAGGACTCTGATATGGATGGAGATTTGAATCATATTGACGAAGATGATGATAATGATGGTATATAATTTTATTCCGATATTAAAAGAAACGTTATGTCTTTAGGAATACTGGATGTCAATGATCCAGATGCTAATGGAGATGGAATACCTGATTGCAGACGTGATGATTTCATAAATTATAAATTGATTAAATCTAGAAGTGGAAAAATAAAACGCGTCCTAAGAATACGTAAACAAACTGAAGAAGAAGCTAACATAGAAAATCAAAAGAAGTCAATCAACCTAAAACTTATTCGCCAACAAGCCTTGGAAATTGGTAAATCAGGAAAAACGTTTAAAAAATCAACCGACTCACCAGTTAGTAAAAAAACTAAAAAACCAAAAGAAAGTAAGCATAAAACAACCCAATCAGCGGTAACAACCAAAACACCTGTTAAAGTAACAAAACCTCCAAAACCCACAGTCTCAAAATCACCAGAAACCTCCCAATCTAAAACAGAAACAAAATTGAAATCTACGAATAAAAAAGTAAAAACAACTAGTGAAGTAAAACATTCGACTGTGAAGACTGAAACAAAAGTAACAAAGGCTCCAGTTGTTCCTACAAAATCAGTTAAAACAAAGCCTATTGTGGAAAAAAAATCAAAAAAGACCACGAAGAAAGCACCAATAAAGAAAAAACCGGTTAAGGTTGTTAAGAATGTAAAGAAACCAAAGCCATCAACCAAATCTAAAAGAATTTTAGATCATGATTGCGATGGAATTCCTGATTCTAAAGACAAGGATGCCGACGATAACGGAGTAGATGATGATATGCAAGATTCAGACAATGATGGAATAATGGACAATGTTGACAT
This sequence comes from Bipalium vagum, assembly GCA_037834085.1. NCBI lineage: Eukaryota > Metazoa > Platyhelminthes > Tricladida > Geoplanidae > Bipalium > Bipalium vagum. Next base: position 10,966 of record JBBMKC010087258.1, on the reverse strand, counting down.
TGATGATGATAATGATGGAATAAACGATGAGTTGGATGATGACGCAAATGGAGACGGAATACTTGATTGTAAACTCAGAGAAAAGTCAATCAGAAAAATATTAAAATCATCTGAGAAAAAGAAGGAGACAAACGTCAAAAATAGAAAATTATTATCAATAGATGAAAGCGAAGAGGTTCAATCCGAAGAAGTTGAACTAGATGATGAAAATAATCAAGAAGATGATTCGACTGAGTATGAAGAACAAATCGAAATGTTGAAGGAACCCATACATCAAGTCACCAAAGAGAAATCGATATCGGTAACTACAGATCCTGGAAAACAGAAAAAATACGACACAAACATAAAAACAAAAATTTCGCAATCTGTAGTTGATAAAAATCCCAAAAATCAAAAAATTAAAGAATTAAGTAAAACTCAAAATCCTATTCCTACCATCACAAATAAAAAGAATGAACAGAAGTCTAATAAATTAGACTCTAAAGATAAAAAGATTCCTCATGTTTCAGCTTCTAATGCAAATGATGGACCGAAGAAGAATCCGGAAAAAATTTCCCAGAAAAACAAGAATCAAAATAAAAAGCTAGATGAAGATGGAGATGGAATTCCTGATTATCTTGAAATCGATTCTGACGGAGATGGAATACCGGATTACAAAGAAGATTCAGATGGAGATGGAATTCCAGATTATCTTGAAAAGGATTCAGATGGAGATGGAATACCTGATTATAAAGAAGATGCTGATGGGGATGGAATTCCAGATTATTTAGAAAAAGATTCAGATGGAGATGGAATACCAGATTATAAAGAAGATGCTGATGGAGATGGAATACCTGATTATCTTGAGAATGATTCTGATGGAGATGGAATACCAGACTATCAAGAAGATGAAGATGGAGATGGAATACCTGATTATTTAGAAAAAGATTCTGATGGAGATGGAATACCAGACTATCAAGAAGATGAAGATGGAGATGGAATACCTGATTATTTAGAAAAGGATTCTGATGGAGATGGAATACCTGATTATAAAGAAGATGAAAATGGAGATGGAATTCCGGATTATTTAGAAAAAGATTCAGATGGAGATGGAATACCGGATTATAAAGAAGATGAAAATGGTGATGGAATTCCTGATTATCTTGAAAAGGATTCTGACGGAGATGGAATTCCGGACTACAAGGAAGATGAAGATGGTGATGGAATTCCTGATTATCTTGAAAATGATTCTGATGGAGATGGAATTCCTGATTATATGGAAGATGAAGATGGAGATGGTGTTCCTGATTATCTGGATAAAGATTCTGATGAAAACGCAGTTTCAAATCTCCAAGATAAAGAAAATGGTAAAACAGATATTTTAGAAAAATATACTAATAAAGATGAAAAGTCGAACCGTGTAAAAGATAAAAATAAAGATTCTAAAGTATCTGGTTCTAAAGTAGATTCTGATGGAGACGGAATTCCTGACTATTTAGAAATAGATTCTGACGGAGATGGAATACCAGATTATAAAGAGGATGAAGATGGAGATGGAATACCTGATTATTTAGAAAAGGATTCTGATGGAGATGGAATACCAGACTATCAAGAAGATGAAGATGGAGATGGAATACCTGATTATTTAGAAAAGGATTCTGATGGAGATGGAATACCAGATTATCAAGAGGATTCTGATGGAGATGGAATTCCTGATTATTTAGATAAAGATTCTGATGGAGATGGAATACCTGATGATAAAGAAGATTCTGATGGAGATGGAATTCCAGATTATTTAGAAAAAGATTCTGATGGAGATGGGATACCGGATTATCAAGAGGATTCTGATGGAGATGGAATTCCGGATTATTTAGATAAAGATTCTGACGGTGATGGAATACCAGATTATAAAGAAGATGCAGATGGAGACGGAATTCCAGATTATTTAGAAAAAGATTCTGATGGAGATGGAATACCAGATTATCAAGAAGATGAAGATGGCGATGGAATTCCTGATTATCAAAAATTTGAAAAGTCGTTTATCACTTCCACAAAAGTATGATTTAATTTTAATATTATGGTGGAATATTCTTATTTTCTCTTTATGAAAATTCTATTATTTGATTTTGTTTATAGTTGTAAGAGAAAAATTATTCAACTATTTTCTTTGTTTTATTTTTTTACATAAAACATTGATTGAAAAATATAAATATGCAAAAAATTGAAATTTTTTTAATTTATGACATTAAAAATTTTTAATTAAAAAAATAATTTCGAGAAATTAATCTATATAATAATTACAAATTATAATTCTAGACAATAGAGCATTTGATTTATTCATGAAAAAGTGAAAAATTTAACAAATGTTTCAATATTTATTAGAAAAGTTAGAATTTTTGGGTTGGCAAAATATTGCTTTTCGTTTTACATGAATACATTTAACTTCAATTTAATTGTATTTCAAATAAAGTCATCACTGTTTAAATAATATTAAAAGGTCGTCGATGGATTCAAATTTCAATCAGCAAATTATTTTAATAGAATACATTGTTTGGTGTTTTTTGTTATCCTTAGTATGGAAAGTCCGGATGTGCATTATATGCTTATTTTACTTATCTAATAAATTAAGAGACAAAATGCACCACAAGCTTCCAAAAAATATTCAAAGTATATGATGAGGATGCGTTAGAAGAAGGCAAATGTCGGAATTCGCTTGAGAAATTCAGAAGGAGTAATTTTTGACTCAACAATCTGACCGTCCACCAGATGTTAATGTCGACTAGTTCAAAGACTTAAGGAAAGTCCATTAGAAAACAATTTGAAAGTTGTTATTTTGTTATCAAAAGCAATTAAATACATAATGTAATCCATTTTGAAACAAATGGTAATGGGCGATAATAAATGGATTGGCTACACTAATATCCATCAGAAAGATTATAGTACAAGTAAGGGGAAATAGTGCAGACTTCGTCAAGGCTGATAATCATTAGAAAATTAAACCTTGCGCTTAGTAGAATTATCAAGGAATCATATGCTTCGAAATTTTGGCTTCAAACATATTTCCATAACGATTAAAATTATTTAAGTTTGATTGAAAACATTGAAAACGATTTACAAGAATTTTTGCGTTAATAAGCGAGACAGATATGAAACGCTAAGTATAATTATCTACATATGCAATTCTTAATTCATGAATGATATTTTTGTTTAAAATGTTTTTTTGGATTTAAGGATTGAAGGATTTTGCATCTAATTACTTCACCCTTGAAAATTCAAGATTAGTACTAGAATGTCTTAAAAACAGTTAATCAAGTGAAATAAATATATTGTTTACCATATTTATTAATAAAAATATCTTATTATAGTGTAGAATTTTATAACGTGCTTTAATATTTAAAATTAATCAAAATTTAGAAAGAAATTAAATATAAAACATCTTATTTATATTTCAAAGGTTGCTTTATTAACTTTTTTATATAATTTATAAAATATAAACTTTTATATGATTACAATTTGTATTATAAAATAAAGGCCAATTATATTAATTTAACGAATTAAAAACTATTTTAAGTAGAGCGGCCTTTCTACGTGCGTGTTTTGATAATAAATATATTTTTAAGAAAATATTTGTCAATTGATATTTCGGTTAATAATTATTATATAATGAACTAAGTAAAAATTTTCATTCCATGTTTAATTCTACTTATAATGTCCATAAAAATATTATATGTATTTTAAGATTATTTATTTCTATGAAAATAAATAACATTTTTATTATTTAGAAAAATCAGACTGCTGACCCATCTATAAAAGGTACTTTTATTTTAAAATTATTTTTAATGTGCAATTTATTTAAATATAAATAAAATTTTGAAAAATTGTAAAATCTATCATAAGTTTACTACACATTTGAGAAACAATGTCATTTATTGTTATCCTTAGTTTATTTTCTAATAAATATACAGTTCAATAAAACAGATTTACTAATATATTAGAAATTGGTAATGTACATTTACAATAATTTTTTGTTTAAAAAAAAAACATTTTTCTAATTTTTATCCTTTTACTATTATTTCTTTTAATGACCAATCAATTTCTTGAATTCACTGTTGGTTTCTGTAGAATGTTCATTGCGACATTTATAGATATTGCCTTGATTATAAATTCTTGTGAATAAAATTTTCTTGTATGATATTTTGTTGAAATTTCAACATTTCCTCCTTTTAAAATGTTATTCTTTAGGAACAATATTTACCAACTATTATTACTACAATTTTAGTTTATTTATTAATGTTAATATTATTAACAAAGTCACTATTTTCTTTTATTTTGTGGCTTATTTTGGACGAATTAAATCTGACAGTCCCAGTGTTGACTCGGTTTTCAGTTGTATAATAGGGTATTCTGTATAATGGGACTAAAAAATAGTTTATAAGTCAAAGAATGTTGGATAACCAATCCCGTAAGATTAGGTGGCCCTGGTCAAACTGGACAATGTGATAAAAATAATAAATCACAATTGATACGTATTATTGAAAAGGTAGCTAATTTAGGATCAACAATTTATACAGAAAAAGCCCATTCTTACAACGTCTAGGGTCAGAAAGATTCTGGGTACAAACATCATACATTTGTGCATAAATACAATTTTGTTGTTCTAGACACTGACGTCCATACACAAAATGTAGAAAGCTATAATAAGAAGTTAAAAAGAAAAATAAAAGATTGTCAAAGAATAGATGAAGACAAAAGAGAAGATTTTATCTATAAATTTATGTTCAAAGAAAATTCATTTAATGAAATATTGTTATTGTTAAAAATTAATGAATCTTCGTTTAAATTAATTTGTCAGATTTAACTGGTTGTGTGACGGGGTTGTGAGATTTAATTCGTCCCTAAATTTAGTAAGTTAATTATTTAATTTAATTAAATAAGTTATTACTTCACTATTTAATTAGTTTTACTTATTATGAAAGTCTTAATATTTTTATTATCATTTACTAAAAAGAATTTAATAGTGTTTATTAAGAGCTGCACTATTATTTTTATTTCACAAATTGTTATACTTTTGAGAAAATTTTTGAAGTTTATGAGAAAATAAAAAATTGTTTACTTGCACTACATATTTTGAATACTTCGTCATCAGTTAAACATTAAAAATTGGATAGATCATGCTCAGAATAAGAATGAATGAAAAAAGATCAATTAATCATATGAGGAGAAATTTTAAAATATTTAAAAAGTATGAATGAAATTTTAAAAATAAACTTATTTTTAAAATTTTATAAAAGAAGGAATTTCCAGGTATGAGAAAAATGTTTAAATATTATTTGTTTTATCACTTAATAAATTTAATCAAAAATAACTTTTAGTTCTGATTATAAACCGAATAATTTTAACAAATCAATTTTAAACCAATCAATGAATTTGATTAGTTTAGTTTCTTTCTTAGGATCTTTGGTTCTCTTTTTTGCGTCCTTTTGTAAAAGATAATCTTATAAAAAGTACTATTTGATGAGTTTTCTCTTATTTAAGATTTTTTATCTTTCTTATGAAATATACCGCGTCTAGAATTTCTTCACTTAAATTTTGTAATATTTAGTTCAAGAAAAAATTTAATGAAAATCAAAATGACTTATTTTGAAATTTCAAATCAAATTATTGGTTGTCTGTTTAATTTAATAACATTAATCAGACATTATTATAATTATTTATGATAATATCAGTTTAATGATGATACCATAAATCAGGGGTTCTCAAACGGAATTCCGTGAAACCCAAGGGTTCCCTGAAAAATTTTCAAGTTCCCGGGATAAGTTTTGTATCCGTGCTACAGCCAAAATTTGAATACATGGAAATTCTGGGATCACATTTCACATTAAATTAATTGATGGGTTATTTGTATTATTGAGTAAACCTTTTTTCATTTATAAAAACTCTAAATATATATTTAGGGTTCTCTTTATGTTTACGTTTTAAATCTAATTTCAATATTTCAGTTAAATTGATATTGCGGAAATTATAAATGTTATTTATTTAATTTTTTTATGAAATAGGAATGCATAAACTAACGAATATCTTTCTGTACTATTTTTGTGTCAATGGGTTTCGAAGGAATAAATTGAAAGGGCTCCACTGTCTTAAAGTTTGAGAACTCCTGCTATAAATAATATCATAATTGGATATTATAATTTCTTAGACTTATTAAGATAATACTTTTTTTTAGTGATATAAATCCCTGATTTTCATAATAATATTCTTTCACATTTAATCAATAATATAATCAGAAAAAATTTCTGCAACCAGAGAAAAATAATCTTCTATTTAGATGATGATGGTAAGACGGAAAGAATGAAGATTAAGATGCAATGCAAATCCAAAGATTCTTGTGAGCAAATCATAAAGTTGAAAAAAGACGAAATCTCCGAAGACAATCTAACTTTGCCTCGAGTAATTGTTCGAAAGGTGCTTAGGTCATTGGAAAATTTTTTTGGCACTGACGAATAATGTTTGCTGAATGAAATTGTCTAATGTTTGCTATCTCTCCACCTTAGGACAATATCCACATATTAGTACTTGTGATTTTAGTGTATTGATTTTTATTTATTTCCAATAGGTTCTAAATTTGGTTTATAGTTATAAATCAATTTTTCAATATTTATGCTTCATTTATCGTATTTTATACCATACCACAAGACACAAAGATTATTCAGGATTCAGTGATTTCGTTTGTTTGGTTTCGATTTTCACTTTTATTATCAATTACATCTACATATATTAATATCAGGAATATTTTGAATAATCTTGTGTTTCGGTTTTCGAAAAAATATTATTTTAATTAACACGCTGAGGTTCCTGCTGAATTGACCTTATTATTTATTTATTTTAAAATTATAAAAATTGGTTGTCCAAGTCTTCTAGTTTTTAATCCTTTTCGAATTGTTTCATGTCTGGTTGTAAATTATGCTTTCGAACGCTATTCTTTTACAGGTTTGTGTAGGATTTATTATCAATATCATTGAAATATGAAAAAATATATTTGTGATGCCCTTGTTTTAAGTGGAGCGATGCTGAAAAAATTCTAATATATTTACAGTTAAGCAACGGAATATTTGTGACTGCTAATAAATAATAAATTTTATTAATATAAAAACTTAGTTGAAAATAAAATATTGAAAAACATTAATTTCAAAATTGAATCGAGAGTGCATCTTTTATTTACTCTGACATCTTAGGAATTTCTAACTTAAATATAAATTTTATTTTTCGACCAAAAATATTTTCAAAACTTGAGATGTCTATGACAGAAAGAGATAAACCATCCATAATAATTCAATCTTCAAATCAATATCTTTATGTAATTCTCATTGAGTTTGTCATTAAATAATAAAAACGATAATGAAATTTAACCCAAGCTTTGCTTTATATCATCTTCAGACTGAATAGTAAGATGCCTTCCGTGTCAGTCACTTGGCTGTTTCACATTATTTTTTTAAAAACTGGATTTCTTAATGCAATCGAGTTGAAAAAGGAGACAGTTATCTTAAAACTCCAGAAATACGTATTATCGAATATTTTTGTGGGATTCTGAAAAGAAATCGGTATAGACAACATTTGAAAGATGAAACTGCTGACTAACTTATTAATTGTATTAAATATTGCATTAGAAAATCAGACCAAGTTGTAAAAAAGCTAGCTAGTAACACGTGACAATGGACCAATAATGTACACCGAAAAAAACTTTGATATTAAATTGTATTTCTAAAAAGTATATACCTTGATTTATATTTTGAAATGATTAGTTTATTGTTGATTAATACTAGTATAACTAGTATTTAGTATACTTAATTAAATATCTTTTTATATTTAAATATATGAAAGTTTTGTGGACCTTCGTTATGTTAATATTCAAAAGAATACTAACCAATTTTTTTATTTTTGTCCCGGATTCGAACTCTATTTTTCTCTCCCTGACTCCACTGTTTTTCTTTTGGTCCGTTCGCTATGCGGATAAAAATAATCAATTTATTTGATAAACACTAAAGAAAAAATGAAAGTGACAAATAATCATTGAAGGGTCAAACATTTGATCCGGCCAATTCTTCTTTTCCGTTTTTGATCGATTCATTTTTGGGTTTTGTTTTATTTCACAAGAAGTTTAAATTCAACATTTTTAACTGACTTTCTTGTGATGTATAGATTCTAATACTCCCTGATTATTGATGTGACTGAAATAGAAATAAAATTAAGAATTTCATGAAATTTTTAAAATAAATTAATTAATAAATATATGTGGGTATTATTATATTTGCTTTAAATAGTTGACATTAAGTACGAATTTTTTGAAAAAAATGTATCATCAAGGGAGTATTGGAATCAGAAAATTATGTAGTCTACTACTTTCTTCGAAAATGGTCTCTTTTCTGTGATAGATCGATAGACTAAATACCTGGTAGCAGAAGGTGGTTAAATAGAAAAGTGATTAAGTTTATTAACTATGTAGTTTTACAAAGTGTCATTTCAGAAGCGTTTTTATTTATGTACGAGTCTAATGAATTTCTATCCACACCATAGTCTCTTCACCACTCAACGAATAGTCTCCTTTTCCATAAGTTAATCGATAAATCGGGGGTTTTTAATTATTCAGCTCAACCCGAATGTATTCGCCTGAGCTGAGTAATTAATGATCTTTTAATTCGCCTAAAAATAGTTAGAAAATAAATATTTTATTTTTCATATTGAAAGGACTAATTAAATTTTTATGAATTACTACCATTATATTAATATTAAAATATTATCTATTATAATCTTTATCGGTTATCATTGAGTACTATTATCAAATAATATTATTTATTTATTATTATTATATCTTCAATTATCATTATTATCATAGTTGATTATAAACGTTATTATTATTTTTATATGAACATATAGAATATATAACGGTTACTTTTTTGTACTCCCTATTTTTATGATTGGGATCTGATTTTGCATTGAATTTAAAGTGTAAAAGACAAATTTTGTTAATGCTTCTGTAGGTTTTTTGAATAATGATGAATTTATAATATTGATAGTTGATAATAATAATAATAATATCTATTGCTTCCACCGTCAAAGCCATGTGTTTTATAATCAGAAAATTCATTTTCAATAAGTAAACTTTTTCAGGACAAAACAGATAATATTTAGTTTTATCTTTTATCTCTGTTGGATTTCTAAATCCATTTCATAAACAAAATTTCAATTACTTTTAATTAATAAAAAATAAAGTTTTTTAAAATTGTCATCTTCAGACCATCCCATTTCTTCTGTTGGTAATTCTTGTATCATTACTGATGGATATAAGCTATTTGCATCATATAATAAATAATTGTTTTCTCTTTTATTATATGAAATAAATTGCATTTTGAAAAGGTCATTTTTTAAATTTGGTTTTTTTATGAAGACATTCAACTTTTTTATTTCCCAAAAACTGAAATTTATCTACCTCTATTTCCTTTTTCAAAAAATAATAGTTTATCATAACTTTTTATATAATTTTTTTATTTTTATATAATCAAATCTGACAACATATTTTTTGAAAACATGTTTGTTTGAACTCTTTAATTAATATATCATTTGAAAGAAGACATTTTTTACATGCCTATAGGTTTTAATTTACTATTACTAATTTCTAATTTATATTAGTTGTAAAAGTCAAGTAAGTGAAATACCAGATACAAACAATTTTACTGTACGAGTTCAAATAATTCTGCGAAGACCACTAGTCTTTATTCCCGTTTATAGTCAATAAAAAAGTCAATAATTCTTCACAATGCCAAACAATCACTACAGAAGCTGAATAATTTGAGAAATGGAATTCTTCTTCATTCAGCATACTCATCTAGAACTATCAAATCATTTGATCATCTTTTTCTCTTCCTGCAAGAGAAAATCTGTCACAACAGTGCTGTTGAGAGTAAATTCTGTGCGTTTGATAACAAAAATGCGAATTCTATCGCCTAGAACAAAGCAGAATCGAATTAGCGAAAGAACAATAAAAAGAATAAAGAAAATATTAAAAAGTTAGTGATGAGAAGAATTTCCTTCTATCACTAAATAAATGTTAATTATTTATATAAGTTTAACTCTAACGGTTAAACACTTTTAGAATTAATACAAATTCCTACCTATTATTATTACCGGCATCTTAAAAATATCTTTAATTCGAATAGCTATAAGCGTATTCTGAAATTGATTAAGGACGTTTTGAATGTGAAAACAAGAAGCTTATGTACTCCGGTTTTCCACATTCTAGAGCTTCTCATTGGCTCTAATCCAACTTACTAAATAGAAATATGTGTTGGCGGTTCCTATTTTAAGTACGTTTTTCTTATTAATAATAGAATTTGCGTATGTGGTTACTATTTTAAGTAAGCTCTTATATTATAGAACCTACTATATTTAGTAATCCTATTTCCACAACATTTATTTATAGTAAGTTGTTTAATTTCTATTGTTAGCAGCTATTTCAATAAAGTCACTCATAGTTTCAAAAATTTTGTTATTCCAATAAAAATAAAAATACTTGAACAAATTTCTTAAATTAATTAATTTAAATAAAGTGTCTCTTATTATTTTTTAAGAAAGATATTTAAAAATTAAATTAATATTTTAAAATTAACTAATACATTAAATTAATGAACATCCATATTGGATTTTAAAAAGAACACTATAAAAATTTAAAAATTCAAAAATATGTTCAAATACTCACATCCCCCTTTCAAGAAGTTTTTAATTTTTTCAACATTTCTCTCAATCAGTTTCCCATTTCTGTCTTCAAGTAGATATCTTCTCACATGAATTTTCCTGTTGACTGTATATGGTCCTTCATATCTTTCTTTATCTTTACTTCTGCCTTCAACTTTTACGAGCACTTCGTCACCAAGTTCGAACATTCTTCTTGTTGTCACTGGACACGGTTTGTCCTGCACCTCTTCCTTTCCTT
>JBBMKC010087152.1:0-16904 GCA_037834085.1 Bipalium vagum | reverse complement strand
TTTTATTGTACTGGTATATATAAACTTGTTAATAATTGGCAAAAAATTGTTGATTCTGATGGAAATTATTTTGTTTATCAAAATTGAATTTTAAAAAAGTTATGACTTCTTAAAGTATATGGTTATAAACCGCAATTACTCTTTTGGAAACCTAATACTTGAAATTTTGATTAAACCATGAACGAATTGAAATAACTATTAGAAGTAAACTAAAGTATTACTAATTAATATTCTTTTTATTTTTTTATGAATATTATTATAGAATATATTATTATATTATATTATATAAATTATTATAGAAAGCAAAGATAATGCAACAATTTTTCCAGGTTTTCTCTCATAGAAAAACAAATTATTATTTTCTTTTAAATATAAATTATTATTTTTTTATTCTAATTTGTGATTTATACAAATATTTTTTTTAATTTATAAAACAGAACAATTTTTACTGGAAAATATAGAAGATTAAATGGTAATTTATTTTCTTTTTAAAATAAAAAATTATTTGTTATTATTTAAATAAAATTATTAATTTGGACTTTAATTTAAAAGAAAATTTAATTTAAATTTAAATATTTTATTAATTTTATTTTCTAAATTTAAAATAAAAAACAAAATATAAGGTTGAAAAAAAAAGAATTTGAAATACGAATTTCTGCAGGTATTTTGTATATATTTTTTGCCGAGAAGCGTCGAAAGAAGTGACCGGTAAGTTCTTTACCATGTGCACGCAGCAGCATGATTATGCATAGGTTCCCGTGAATTTAGCAAATCCCTAGGCGACCATACAGGGACTCGCGGAGAACCCTGGAACCTTTTGATCGTTCTGATGAGATTACTTAATATTGTTTATTTTTCTTTTGCTTAAATAATTATTGAGACTTGATAGTTATTTACATTTTGATTCTATTCTGCGTTATTTTATTTCGGTAATTAGTTTAATCCTCGTTGATTCACAACATTACTTGACTTTGATTTGATTTTGTGATCTTGACATTATTTTATTGTGATCGAATACTTGTTCATTACTATTGTGTTTTTGCTTTGTGGTTAAATTGTTGGGTTTGCCCAAGACATCCACCCGGAAAATATATCCCAGAAAACCACGAAAAAAGGTTTAAATTTTAATAATAATAATAATAATTAAAGTTTATAATTTTAAGATTAATTTTGAGATTATTTCATGAATAATCTCCAGATGAAGATCAGTCTCAGAAAAGTATATAAGCAGAGAGATTTTAACATAATTTCACCCTCAGAAAACGTGCGAAATAAGTTTATAGTTATTGTTTGACTTAATAAAGAAGATAGTTATTACGAAGGAAGATTATTATTACGGAAGAAGATTATTGTCCAATTTACGAAAGAAAATCATTGTTCGACTTACAGGAGATATTCGTCACACAAGGAGAAGACCATTGATCATCATGTGCATTAAGTATTTTAATGTATATTACAACACTGGGGCTATGCTTAAAATTCCCCATCAGCGGGTTTTCGGTGAGCAACCGTTAGGGTTCAGACGATAACTCGGAGTTTTAGCCGAAGACAAGTCGTAAGATTTTTCCTTTGTTTTCTTTAAAGTAATTATTTTTAGTTTTATTCAATTCAGACATTATATTTGATTCATTTTAGATTGTGATATTATTGTTTACTTGGTTATTTAATAATAATAATTTTATTATTTGAGACGAGAGTTTGTGAGACATTTCAGACATTAAAATTGTGATCCCCTATTTTGATTATTATTGTGTTTTGTGATTATGTGGTATAAATACAAGTTATTGATTTACTGATTATTATTATTTGTACCACTTAAGAGTTGGAGTTAGGTTTAACTTGGATACACTAAATAGTGAACAAAATAAAGATTATTGCGACTATTTTAATTCATTAAGGATTTTTAGGAATGAAGAATATTTTGGTTATCTTGATTCACGAGCATGGTAATAACTAAGTGAGTTGTCTGAGAAATGAATATAAAGTTACACTTTGGGTATAAAAATAATAGCTTTTTAAAGAACCTAGTTTGTTCGTTTGTCTGCGAGTGCTGGAACAGAGATGTCACTCCACATTGAAATGCAGTACCTTCTTGTTCAATACTGATGATCGGCCTGGACGTTTTTGTCCTTTGAGACTGGTAGACGTCTTACTTAGTGTTGAAGTTACCACCGAGATGTACTATTTTTAAGAAATGAATCAACATCACAAATTTTTTTCCTATAAGAGTATAAACGAAACCGACAATTTTTTCATCTCTCAGTCTACATGGCAAACATTACATTAAAAATAAAACTAAATAAATTAAAAACTCCAATAAAAGAACTTTAGAATAATATCTATTATTAATCCGCTAAAGTATTGAAACAATGAAGCAGTAAAACAGCTTTAATATCTAATCAAAATAATACTGACAATATTCTGAACTGTTAATTAATTAATAATAAAATATTTTGAATTTCAAATAAATCTATATTTTAATAAATTTTATTGATTTTTTTAATTTAAAAATAATAATTTATTCTAAATACAATTATTTATATTTTCCTTAATGTAAGTCTTCAAAAATAGTAATCAATTATATTTACTTTGAGTATAGTTTAAAGTTCCATTTTGGGAAACCATATGTATGTATCTGTCAAATTAAAATAAAGTTTCTTTAAAGTTTCAGAAAAATAAACGAAAAGAAAAATATCGAATATTCAGTTAAATTTATTCCATTTTTATTTTTCTTTGAGCAGCGAAAAAAAATTTAATATGTAAAATATTTTTTAATTTTGTTAACACTATATTTCTAATTTTAGTATTTCTTAATAAAAGTTATGATATTTTATTCATAAATAAAGGATTTTCAATAAGGAACAAACAGTTAGCAAATTGATTTCTTTCGAAATGTATGTTAAGTCTCTATTTTAATCAAAAATTCATTTTAAAGCAATTCAGCAAAGAAATTTTTAAATATTTGGTTGTAACAATTTTTTGTGACCTTATATTATATTACGGTTTTGTTTTACAGCATCATATTAGGAGTACCAATAAGTAATCAATTATCTAAGTGGCAAAACAAAAAAAGAATTTAAATACATTTATTTCTATTTTTAATCGATTATATAATTTCCATCGTTGTCTAGGACCTTTTGCCATCTTGTTAGTAGAGTTTCAATTCCCCGGCCATAAAATTCTGTATCCTTTGGAGAGAAAAATGATTCTAGGTGAGTTCGAACATCATCGGCATTTTTGAAATTTTGATTCTTCAGGGAATGTTCCATGGACCGGAATAAATGAAAATCCGATGGCACTATGTCTGAAGAATAATGGGGTGTGATAAAACTTCCCAGCCCAGCTGCATTTTTTTTCTTGGGTTAATTTTGCTGCACGAGGTCTTGCATTATCATGTTGCAATATTACCCCTTTTCTGTTAACCAAATCTGGTCGTTTTACGAACAATTGGTTTTTTAATCTATCCAATTATTGGCAATACAATTCAGCCGTAACTGTTTCTCCTGATTTCAATAGTTCAAAATGAATTATGCTACCACAGTCTCACCAAACGCACAATAATACCTTCTTTAGATAGAGGGATTGTTTCGGAATGGGTACGGGTAGTTGATTTGGAGAAAGCCATTGCTTGGTGCGCTTGTTGATGAAAACGAAAAAACCCCTTTCTCATCACCAGTAAGAATCCTTCTTAAAAGCGGATCATTTCTTTGTCTGCACAAAAGAGATGTGCAAATTGTACGCCGTTGATCTTTATTCATCTCCGACAATAGATGTGGGACCCATATACCCTGCCTGTAAACCTTCCCGATTTCTTTAAGATGTCTTTGAACTGTTGACCAAGTAGCTGAAGAGTTTTTGCTATTTCCTGGATACTAATTTTGGGATTCGTTTCCACCAGTGCTTTTAAAGCGTCTTTATCAAACCCTACCGGGCGTCCAGTTTGAGCGCTATCAGACAAGCCAAAATCACCATTTGAAAATTTTCAAAACCAATGTTGGCACTTATTCACTTTTAATACGTCTCCATACACATCACAAATCTTCTTTGTTGCAACGGTGCATTAACACCCGATCGAAAATGAAACAGTATGCAATGACGTAAATGTTCCTCTTTTGGTTGATTCTTCGCCATTTTATATCAGAATAATAAAAACGTCTGAATTTAATTTATCAAAATTCAAGGTCAATGATTGTAATTTAGCGTAATAAAACACGTGTTTATATATTCAGGGTCTGAGCTAGAATGAAGCAAACACTGCATACTAAAAATAATTGATTACGTATGGACACCCATAATTTTTTACTGAATGCCAAATGAATTTATTTAAAATATCTTTTTTTTAGTTCTAAAAAGTACAGTAAAGCTTTTACAGTAAAACACGGGGTCTAAAAAGTTGCGTACTATTTAAGTAATATATTTGATGTAAAGAATCTGGAAGAAAAGGCAAGGAAGATATTGAAAACTTGTGAATATTACCAATGTTTTAAAACATCAAAAACACAACAAAGGAAAAGACATACAAGCTAGAAACTCTAGCAATGTTCGAGAACACAAATGTAGATATTTGTGGTCCGTTAAGAGATGCTTCGAGACGGTAAAAGTATATTATGGAAATCATGAATCAATTATATTTCATTGACTGCATTATCTTCTCAGGACAATCAAACTGTAACTAAGGATATACTAAGAAAGAGGATCTTGAAATTGAGTATTTGTTTCCGAAGGAATGCGGGAATTTGCGAAACATATAGGTGCAGAAATGAAATAATAATATTCTAGCCCTTTCATCATAATACAAGCGACCAGATCGGGAGACAATTTAGAATCGTCAGAGACCTCACAGACACCACATTGGCTGAAAGAAAGAAACCGGAGTGGGTGGAAATCAAATTTGCTTTAAATTTCACAGTACAGAGTTCAATCTGAACCAGTCCAGGAGAAATGGTGTTCGATAGGAAAACCGTAGAAACGGCTGTCAGTCCAAGGGAAGAAATATCCATCAACTCTCACTAAAAGGAAGTTCAAAGTAGGAGACAAGGTACAGGTAAAAGTGGAAGTTCGAAATAAAGGCCAAGAGAGATTAATAGCACTCTACAGAGTGGTACAGAAAATACACGATCGGTGATATATCCCGAAAGATGAAGATGATCAAAAACTGGAACTGAATGTCGAAAAGCTAAAAAAGAAAATCTTAAGTCGACATGAATTATTAATTAATATTAATATTAATATTATTATTATTAATAAAAAACCATATCATTGATTAATATGATCATGCCAAAGTTCAATGGTGTCCTGGGTCTTTGTTTTGGTTAAATATCACCACGATTGATAAATTGATATATTGTACTATCCTGATGTTAATACTAGTAGGTTTTGTCATTTGCACTTTATTAATCTACTTACTTTATTATTCCAACTCACATAAATGTATCATTCCCGAAGGTTTAAAGGAACTATCTTATGAGAAGGGATATCCAATATTGGGAATCATTCCTCAATTAAAGCCTACTCTCATGCTTCATTTTGCAAAATTAAGTAGGACATATGGACCAATATATAAAGTTAGATTAGGAATGAGAGATTTTGTAATATTGAATAGCTACGACGTCATTAACAAGTCGTTAAAGGAGAATGGTGATTTGTTTTTAGGAAGATCGAATATTGAATGGATACTAATACTTTCGAAGAACTCGGGAACATTTTATACGGAAGGAGAAAGTTGGGCTAATCAGCGATCCTTTCTTTTGAGTGTTATTCGAGATTTTGGACTTGGTAAAGCAAAGTTCTTTGACAGTGTTCAAAACGAATGTCAATTTTTACTGGATGAGCTGATGAAATTTGGTGGTAAATCTGTCGACTTTGCTGAACTGATTCCGCTTTACACGGCTAATATAATTTGCAAATTCATAATGAACAAGCGCTTTTCTAGAGAAGATCAGAATCTAAAAAGTATTGAGTACCTTATGAAAAAGTTGGGAAGAAATACGGATTATGTTACTTGGATTTCCGTCATGTTCCCACTGTTAAACAATGGGGTTTTTTTCAATAAACTTATGATAAATTTTATCATTCCGTTGACAAAAGTTAAAAAGATTCAGTCCTTTTTTTATCAAGAAATTGAGGAGCACAGGAATAGATTTGACTTTTGTTCGGAACCGGAAGATTTAATTGACAGATTTCTAATGAAACAACAGGAAATGAGAGAGAAAACTGCGACCGATGGTATCTATACAGATGCCCAAATGATCCAAAACTCATTCGAATTGTTTATGGCCGGTTCTGAAACGACGTCGCAATATTTAGTATGGGGTTGCTTATTTATGTCAAAATTTCCAGATATTCAAGAAAAGATTTATTTGGAAATCGTGGACAAAATTGGTAACGAAAGAACGCCCACAATGAATGACAAGAAGAACTTAATCTATTCCCAAGCCGTCATGGATGAGATAATGAGATTAGGAACAGCGGTTAATTTAATTGCCCGCAAAACACTCGCAGATACCAGCGTCAACGGATACTTCATTCCTCAAAATACTTTCATTATTTCAAATTCACTTGCCAGCAATCTGGATCCAGATATTTGGCAAAATCCTTGGGAGTTTACCCCGAATCGATTTCTTAATGTTGACAGTAATGGAAACTTAAAATACAGTCCTCGAGAAGAACTGATTCCTTTCTCAGTCGGGAAAAGGCAATGTATTGGAGAACCCTTGGGCAGAATGGAATTTTTCATGTTTCTTATAAGTATCCTCCAAAAGTTTAAGGTGCGTTTTTCAAACAATATTACTGACAAGGAGTATAGGGAAAGTCTTATCGCAAATGACGGCATAATTCGGGTCTCGAAAATTAAAGATTTTATTTTCTCTCTTCGAAATGACAAGTAAAACAATTGCCATGGACCTTAGCAGTGTCATGGACCAGGGTAATCTTACATGAAATTGGTAAATAAATGTGAAATATTATTTGAAATTCGTTTAATAAATTCAAAAACTGTTACTTGAAGAAAGTTCATTAACAATGTCAGAGGGAAATTATAGAAAATAAAAACAAATATATTTTTTCGAGTAAAATCCTTGACAGACATTAAGCCCTCAGAATTTCTTAGGGAATCGAGTATTTTTTTAAGTCTTAATTATTTTTTATAAAAATTTAAAAAGAGGCTTAAGGTTGGATTTTCAGTTCAAACAATGGCCACATGAGTATATTTAGTATCAAATTTACCTTCAAATCAGAAAACATTAGAGACATGAATACGTTTCCATCGCTCACTTATTTATGACATTTTAAATATTATTAAATCATGTTAATTTTACCAAATATTAACCAAGTCAGAAATATTTATGAATAGAAATAATAACAACCTAACAAAAGATCTTACAAATAACTCTAAAAGCATACCATGGTTAATCAATAAAAACTAATCAATACGCAAAGATGAATATGATATAAAATATTGGTAATTTAATAAGAGAATATTATTTTAAATAATTGATTTTTTTATTAATTCGTTATATGACATATCAATACTCAACCTAAGCCGGATTTGTTATATTTTTAGATTTCTGTATATTTTCAAACCTCATTCACTGTAATACCACTACACATTTTAAATAAGATTAATAAAGTGAACTGAATTAATAAATTAATATAATTAAATGCGAAGCTCACATGAAGTAGTCAAATCAAATAATCTTATTTAGTATTAATAATTAAAATTAGATTATCGTTATATTTACTTTCACTTTGGACTGCTCATTTCCAATTGTCTTCCAATAGAACAAAAAATCATAAAATATCATATTTTTAAAATTTTATTCCTGAAATGAGACTTCTTTCACACGAAATTATGAAAAGAATCATTTTTAAAGAAAAATTATTATTAAAATAAAAATTAATTATTAAAATTATCATTAAATAAAAATTATTATTAAAAAAAAATTCTTAAAATTAGTTTTATTTCAATTTTAATTAATAAATTAAATACTTAATTAAATATTTATAAATAAGATTTATTATTTATAAGGTTTATTATTCATAAGGTTTAATATAAAGTGTAATATTTATAGATGTACACCTTATAAAGTAGTTTTTGCACGTGGGTTTTTATAAGGATTCAGCTTTATGTACACCTTCCTGTCTCCAGGACTCATACTTTTTTTCCAATCACATATAACGAAAATATACAATTTTGCTGTCCAAATCTTCGGATACAATTTTATTTCTAAACCTTACCAATATATAATTGTCTGGAAATTTCACTATTGAAAAGCACACGAATTTATTTACCAGCCCAATAATTAAAATGTTAATAAATCTCAAGTTTCCAAGGAAGTTTAACAATTCAAGGGTCTCCACAGCTGTGATATAAACAATTACACAACATGTTGAGATCGTAAAATTCAATATAAATAATTATTATTCGCACATAATATATTATTTTAAATAATAAGAAAAATATTTTTTCTTTTCATCAAAACACTAACTTTGATCATGAACTGATTTTTGGATTTCCCAAATGTTTTATTTATTCTTTTTGCACCCGATTAATTTAATTTCACAGAGTTTTTAATTTGAGGTTTGATCGGAATTCATCCTAAGAATCGCTGTCCGATTTACTTTGATATTTTTAAAATGAAGAAATATTATTTTATTATTAATCTTCTTTTTTTTAAAAAATTATTTTTAACCGTTTCAGAGACAGTGTATTTTAAAAATGTTTTATTAGTGTTTGTTACCCGTGGACATATTGTATTTACGGTAACTGAAATAAAATAAATATGAATAAAATATTCTCAAAAATAGTAAAATATTAAAATTATTTTATTGATTTTCGATATTTAACAATATTTTTCTTTATCGATTTGGATATATTAAAAATGTTTTTTTATATTATTCATCAATCGGTTTTGCATATACAAAGATATTTAATGATTAAAACAATTATATTTTTAAACATAAATTCGTTTTATGCACCAGTCAAATGAAAAGAATAAAGTAAAAATTTAAATGTGAGATTAAATAAAAAAAATAATCTTTCTTGTTTGGTGATATTTTATTTTATAATAAATTGTTATAATAATGATAAATATAATGAACAAAAGTTAATTTTCAACAAGTACAACATTTATTTAAGCTTGCTTTCATTGTGTACATATTTTAGTGTATACATTTTTATGTTTACATCCACGATCATTAAATATAACAGTCAAATTTTAATAACAGTTCAAAGTAAATGTTATAGTTTATCATGTACCTGGTCAGGTTCTAAGGTTAAAACATATGAAAAACAACATTTATAATGAAAAACTCCAAAAGCTTAAAAATAGTTTAAAAAATAAATGAACTTTAGAAGAATTAAAATTAATAAAGAATACTTATGAAATTAAACACTGAAAACCAAAATTAAAGACCTTACTCAGTTAAAGATTTAATATATGTTTTGATGAATCTCGATTTGTTATTAAATTTCCTACAACTATCACCAATAAAGTAATCCTTTTAAAAAAACTTAATTTTTTTAATAAGCTGTTTTTAATTAATAATTTTTAAAAATTATATAAAAAATAAAAATTAATAATTGAAAAAATAGTAAGCTAATAATTAAAAAATTAAAATAAAATCAAAATTAATAAAATTATTCATAAAAGATTAATTAAAATAAATTTATTAAATTGAAATAATTATATAAAATAATAACAAGTAAATAGTAGTATACATATAATACCTACAAGAAATGTTCGTACGATCACTTCATTTATAAAATATTTCAATTTATAAATCAGTATGACACTTTCTTATTGAAAAATAATTGTAATCAAATCTACAGAATATTAATCTATAAGTATCAAATAGCATAAAGATAAATATATTTTCAAAAATCTATGGACTTAGGTTTAGATACTTAGGAAATTAAGACCACAAGAATTATTCGTACGATTATATTTATGACATATAAACAAAAAAGTACTAAATATTTGTAATAAAAACAATTAAAGTATGTGATAAAAACTGTTGATATTTGTAATCAATTTTAATGTAAAATAAAAACCTCTAAAAATTTCAATTTTCCTAACAATTATAAATTAATATTCTTTTTCTTCTTATTATTATCATATTATTGTTTCAAAAAATATATTTATTATTATATATAATTTAAAAATAGAAAGTTCAACTTTCTATAAATAGAAATCAAAACTAAAAAATAATTAAAAAGGAATAAAAAATTAGGTGAAAACTTAAATTTGAAACAAAATAATTTTAAATATAGTATGACCCAAATTTTAAAAGACATTTAAGGTCAGCATATGACTTTAAAAAAGTAGTAAAAAGCAATTTAAGGTCACCCAAAACCTCAAGGACGCAGAACAAGTTAAGACGTCAGTAATAAGAAACCCACACAGACAAGTCACGAACATAGTTGCAATATACCCTCACGGAGAAAATTTCGAATTAAAGAAGTTCCATTAAATCCAAAACAGACATTAACCAAATTCAAAATATATATGCAAAGTATCTATTAGATAATTATAATTGTTTTATTATTATTATTATTATTATTATTATTATTATTATTATTATTATTATAAATCTTGGTAATTTGTATTCAAATTACACAAGAAATATTTACAATCATTATTACTTTCCAATAATCATTAGTTTCTTGAAAATATGATTATTTCTCTTTTTCTTTAATCTTATATTCTTTTTTTGTTTATAATTTACACAGCCGTTAGGACTGGCAAATCGTCTTAGGGCCTTTTCACAGCTTACAAGCTAATTGTCAAATGATTCTTTTAACCATTAACATTTCTTTCCTTTTTATCTCCCTCTCCCTGATTTTTTTTTCAAGTAGGCCCAGATTCTCAATAGGATTTATATCCCTTGATTGACCAACACATTTCATGACCTCAATACCTATATTTTCAAGCCACTTTGTCACAATATTCGACGTTTGTTTTGGATCCTTATAATGTTGAAACTTGAAATTATTTTTATACCAATTTTTTGGGAGGTTTGCACCAATTTTTATTTCAAAATGTTAAGATAATCTTCCTTTCTCATTATGTCATTGATGAAATGTAATTTCCCCACTATAGCACTCGAAAACATCCTTATACCATGACTGATCCACACCATGTTTAACTGTCGGTCGGAGACACTATACCTTCAGTCCTTCTTTTATAGTTCTCTACACAGTAACTATTCCATCGTTCCGAAATAAATTAATTTTGCTTTCGTTCGACCATATTAGTGTGTTCTAATCCATGTGATCACTCAGAAGTCTTCTGACCGACTCTACCCTTTCTTTGATATTTTTCTTAGAAATGAGAGGTTTTTCTTGCCCATTCGACTGTGAAAACCTATCTCTTTAAATTGGTTTCTGATAGTTGATGACGAGACAATTATATTATCTGCCTTATTAAATTGTAGAGAGAGTGTATCCACCGACGCACGCCAATTCTTTTTGACGCATCTCAAAATAATCCGATTTTCCCTGACAGTTGTTATTCTTCGCCAACCAATCTGACTTAGAGATTGTGTTCTGTACCGTTGCATTTAATACCAACTCTACTTTGGGGAGGATTTTGGTGGTGATACGGGCTGGACATGAAGATTCCGATTCCGGCCTTTTGTAGCGAGTTCTTGATCTTTCTTGATTAAAATGATATGCCCCAATCCATATGGATCTCTTTTGGTGCTCCAAAACGTAGAATCCATTTTTCTCTAAATGTATACCATATTGTGTCCTCATCCTGTCTTGCCGTGGCTGTTAGAGAAATGTATTTGCTAAATTGTTCGATAATTCCAACTATGTACTTCTTCCGACACCCATTTCCTATCTGTCTTGTAGATATCTCAACGTATTTTTGTATTCCAGCATGACAAATTTGTTTATGTGTCTCTTCAATCATTTCTTCCCATTTATTCCTTGGTACCCATATTCGTCAGTTCTTAGTACGAACGACGTTATTAATTACGATAAATTTTGCACCTTGTCCTTTTACAACACTTTCTTTTATTTTTCTAATTTCCTCATTTTCATGCTGCAATTTGTGGCCTTCCTTTGTCAAAATCCATGTCTTTATTTTTTCGGTCTTTGCTTCTTCGTGCACCATTTAGCAAAGCGAACACATTTCACATTTTAATATTGACATAGGGTCTGCATTCAAATTACTGACTCCCTGTTGATGTTCTAGTTTCACATCTAAGCTGCTTAAATAATTTATCCAAATCTGGAACTGTGGAGTGATCGATTTTTTTTACATGATCATAAATGTAATGGACTTGTAATCTATCCTTAATATGAATCTTTTACCATATAGATAGTGTTTGAGATGATTGCAGAAGTTGTAAATTGATTAGAGCTGGTAATAATAATTTCTGGTAATGCAGTATCCTTCCTGGTCGGACATTGCATGGAATCCATATGCAATAACTCTTTCCTAACTTTCCTTGTTTTTTGGGTTAGCACTTATCCAATCGTTTCAAAACTGTAGTCCGTACTTAAAGTAAATTTTCTTCGAAGGTCTGGGTAGCTTAGGATTGATGGATTGGTAAGGGCTGTTTTCAACTCTAAAAAGGCTGTAATGCACGATTCTGTCCAAATTAGTTTCTTTTATTCCGTCCACAAAGTTCCTCTAATGCTCTCGCCTGGTTTGCATAACCCTTGATGAAACGCCGATAATTGCGGTTTATAGCATTGACTTTCGTAGGGTCGGCTCTCACACCCTCATTGCTGATAATATGCTCCAAAATTTCTATTTCTTTCTGTATAAATGAGCATTTGTCTGGATTTATCCGTTGTCCATCACTTAAATTTAAGCGTTCGTAGTGTTCCTCTAGGCCTTCAGAGTGTATTAGAATATCATTTAGATACACAACAGTTCCTCTCATATCTCTCAGGATTTTGGTCATCAATTCTTGGAATGTACCTGGTGCTGCAGCGATTCCGAATGGCATGCGATTGAAACAGAACTACCCTGCTTTTGTCGAGAATGCTGTCTTTTCCTTTGAATCTTTATTTCGAGGTCGATATAGCCGAAATAAACGGCTTCATTTAGTCTACCCAGCACCTCATCTACATTCGGCGTGGAGGAGGCCTGTCTTCCCGTGAGCAAGTTTAGTCGTCATAAATCTAGATAGAGTCCAATTTCCTTCTTTTCTTTCTTCCAAAAGCATATCAGAGGTGTTTACCAGACCGAGCTGCACTTCTTGATGATGTTATTCACATATAAATTGTCAATCGATTCATTAATCTTGTCTTTTCTTTTACAGGTTCCCCCCATGCCTTAACGTTTATTGAGTTTCTTCTTATGACTATTCTATGTTTAAGTAGACTGGTGCACCCGGCATCCCATTTATCTGTCATAAATGCATCCGCGTTTTTTCAATTTACTTCACACAGTCTAGATCCATCCGCCACCTTTATAGATTTCAGATCTTTTCGAAATCTTTCTTCCTTGTGTACCTTTCTTCCCAATTTTGCTTCGATAGTGCATAAGTGAAAGCTTTCATCCTCCAACGTAATTCGGATCAGCTCAATTCCTGTAACTCTATGCCTCCAATGATATTTGGTGTTATTTTATTCACAACTATAAAATTTTTGATTCTGCTAATTTTTGATTCTTTTCACCTTCATTTCGCTATCATTCGCACACCATAATTTTTCATTGCATCTGACTAGATTTATCCATACCAGTTCTCCAATGTCTTCATTCTCATAACATTTCAATATTTTTATCTTGTATTGTTAATGTCACACTTGGCTTCCTTGTATTTTATCAAACGATACACCTAATGAGAATTTTTTATTTTAACACAACATTTACAAGTTATCTGCAATTTACTATTATCACCTTCAAAGTATGCTCCTTATGAATGCACACACCGTTCCCAACACTATTTCAATTCCAGATAACATTTCTGGAAGTCTGATTCCGTTAGACTTTTCAAAACCCTTATGATTTTCTGAATGTTGTCTACTGTCCCGTAATGATGACCTTTTAACTGTAGTTTGATATTTCGAAAAGGATAAAAATCACATGGGGCTATATCTAGACTGTAGGGAGGATGTGGAAGCACTGGAATCTTTTCTTTAGCCAGAAATTCTCGAATCAATAGTGAGTTATGACTGAAAGCATTCTTATGATGCAAAATCCAAGAATCACTGATATCGGGTCAAAAAACGTTTTCTTAAACAGTCAAGAACCTCACGATAAAACCTTCCGCTCACTGTCTGGCCCGATGGGACGAATTCTTTATGCATAATGCAACAACAATGAAAAAAGACGATAAGCATGCTCTTGATCATTGATTTGCTCATGCGAAATTTCTTTGGCCTTGGTGATGATGGAGTGTGCCATTCTGCGCTTTGGCGTTCTGCTTATGAATCGTATTCAAATCTGCAAGTTTCGTCTCTTGTTATTACTTGATCCATAAAGTTTGATTGTGTTTTCAAGTGATTCAACAACTAGCAAATGAACAGGCGATATTCTTTTTGCTCATCAGACAAATTTTTGGGAACGATTTTTGCAGAAACTTTTGAAAAATTCGTTGAGAAAAGTAAAAAATTTCGATAAAAAATTTATTTTTGTTAATATAATAATTATTTATTTATAAACACAATATATTAAGGGTGATCCAACAAAGTTTCGCTTATTTCAGAAATATATTGGGCAACATGAAAATGAAATATTGATTTTAAAAGGAATAGAAAATACATTTATCTAGGTTCACTGATTTAAGAAATAAAATCTATTTGCTAATAAAACTCATTACAATTCCGACATTATTTCTTTGTCAAACACTCGGAGAATTTGCGAACAGCAGTTTTCTGAATGAAAGGATGGTTTTCATCATAGAAAAGGCTCTAGAAAACGATTAGAGAGGAGAACAATTGAAAATAATAATAAAATTAAAAAAATGGTGTACAATGACTTGACTCTCGACAGGAACATGCTCGTAAAAATGAGTGGATTGTTCCGTTCCTCTGTGCAATAGATTTAAAATATGACCTTAAAAAGCAAAATATTTTTATTCCATATTTAAATAAAAGTAAATATGGAATAAAAAAAATGAAAGTAATTATAAAAGAAATTCAATTAAACCTATTTGTGGATCTTCATTAAAATAAGTTATGGTTTTTAAAATCTAATTAATCTCCTCTTCTTTTCACAAACATTGAGTGTTGACAGAACCCTCATTTGTCTGGAACAATCCAAAACATGGAAAAAAACCATTTTGGAAAAATCTTTATAAAAAATGTCTTTTTCACTCAAAAGAGTACAAATGTGGGGTACAAAAGGAGTTATGATGAATATTAACAAAAAATTTATCAGCATTATTCTTGACATCGTGGTGTGCCCAATAAGTACTGAGCCTATGGAAACGATCACAAAACAAATATTTATTATTAACAATGAATATATACAGGTAATTATTTTTCACTAAAGTTCTCAGAAACGTCAACACATTTTTCCAGTGAGTGACAAGTTACAAGAAGGCATTTTTGAAGAAATTGGGAGATTTGTGGTTCAGATAATCAGTAAAAGTCTTCTGCAAATTGTCTTTTGATGAAAATTTTGTACATCTTAGCTTCTGATTGAGGTGTTTGAACAAGAAAACATCGGAAGGAGCTAAGTCTGGACTATAGGGATGATGTGGGAGCAGAATCAAGCCACAATCCTTAATTGTTGTTGTTGACAACCCACTAATGTGAATAGATGCGTTGTCATGCAGATAATACAATTCAGAGACTCGGCTCATCCTTCTCAGTGTCCCAGCTTTTCGCACAACGTTGATATAGTATTCACTGTTGAGACAAACACGTGATTCAGCAAAATCGGTAAGAATCACGCCATTAGCATCCCAAAACGGAGAGCATTAGAGCTTTTTTGTCTGATGATATCTTCATCTTTCTTGAACTGGTCTCTCCTGTAAGTTTCTATTCTTTTGATTCCCTTCTAGACTCCGGAATATAGAGAGATATAGGCGTTTTTTTATGGTGATGATGGTATCCAGCACGTGGTCACCAACAAGTTGTACAGTTTTCAGATTCTGTTGGCAGCACTCTAAACGGTGAGGTTGCATATCAGCAGTTAGCAAATCGTGAGCACAGCTTTCTGATACCACTACTTGCCAAAAATGACTGAATAGTAACTTTGCTAACATTTAGACGCACAATGAGTTCTCTGGTTGTGATTCTTCTCTCATTTTTTATAATTTCATGTAGGTTTTTCGTTATTTTTTCGCTGATTTCGAATAGCCTTCCTGATTTTTCTATGTTCTTCACGGAAGTTCTTCCAGCTTTAAATTCATTGTACCATCGGTTTGTCGTGGCCCATGAATGACTTTGGTCACCGTAAACATCATCTAATTACTTTTGAATTTCTTCTCGACCTTTATTTGCTCCGAAATTGCAAATTTTCTACAGACATTTAAAAAAAAGCGATTTACCTGATAAACATAAAATAATAAATTAAAACCAATATCTTACATTAACCTATAATATATTGCACTTTATATAATTAAAATATTTCTTAATTTACATTAATCTTTCTACATTAGGCTAACTACTTAAGTATCGACAATTTGCTATATGAATAAAAGCATTATTTACAACAGTACTTCAGAAAAACAGTATTTTTGTGTTGTTATTGAACACAAAAGTGTTTTAATTAAAAACCTGTTTTGTATAATAAATATAATGTTTATTGTATGCCAACGGTGATAATAATCATTTTATTGTTTAACTGGCTCCTTACAATTGTATGTTGATGCTTTAACCTCTGCGCTGATAACATTTCCATGTATGTATAAATGGTATAAATATTATATTATTATTACTATTATATTTTACCATTTTCCATCTTAATGATCATTGTCTTAACTTTTGTGATTTT
>JBBMKC010087151.1:0-27530 GCA_037834085.1 Bipalium vagum | reverse complement strand
TAATAATAATAATAATAATAATAATAATAATAATAATAATAATAA
The DNA here is from genome assembly GCA_037834085.1 of Bipalium vagum. NCBI lineage: Eukaryota > Metazoa > Platyhelminthes > Tricladida > Geoplanidae > Bipalium > Bipalium vagum. The sequence continues at coordinate 27,485 of JBBMKC010087151.1, read as the reverse complement.
TAATAAGAATAATAATAATAATAATAATAATGTTACCAAACTGTTTAGGAAGAGAGGTGCCCCATATGATGTTATGATATTGTTTCACTTGTAAATCTAGATAGACCAACCATGAAAGCTACCTGGATCTTCGTTATCCTCAGTCTGACCAATCTGATTCTCTGCCATGTCACTGGTGCTCGGAACGAAGTAAGGCTTTTCCCGGCTGAGTGCATCAACGCCGTCGAGTTCTGCAAGACGAGTCCCGGACGCAGATTCAATGACGGATGTAACATGTGCAGCTGTGGCTCTACCAATCCGTTTAATCCTCCATGGTGTACATTGATGGCTTGTGCCCCATTTCGGGGAACTCAGCAACAATACGATGAATATTGCCGTATTAAAATGCGTCGACTGAATCCTTAAGCATTGGTGAAGAAATGGAAGCAGAATCGGGACTTCATTTAAAATAAAATTTCGATCTTTTCAAAGCGGCTTTTTATGAGTGATTATTTTTTCAATGAACGTTGTGAAGTGAGTACAAGGGTCTCTGAGCCTTGACAAGAACTGTTTGGATTCAATAAGGACCTGCTTTAAAACTAAGAAATATTCCTTATACTTTAGTTATGGACGTTGCCATGCTTTTGAGGTTCTGATAAAGTTATGGTACTACTGGATCCGTTTTAAATATTTTCTTCGGTGTTTCTATTCTCTATTTTGTAGTATGAATTAATGAAGATGGACCCTCCCCCTTACAACCCTGCAGACCCAGTGGTAGAGTCAGAATGTCTCCCGAAACCATCCGTTATTCCTTCCCTATTGCCCTTTAATCTTCCTATACCATCGCTGTAGGTATGTTAACTTAAAACCGAAAAGAATTCGTCTCAACAGTGCAACGGTATTTTCAGACCCCCTTTTAACTTAAATAAATATCTCTCTCAAACTTGTACTCTTTCTCTCGCGTTTTAACACTAATTTTTGCTCTTAACCGAGGAAGTTTTCTCTTTTTTTTGTTTATTTGAACGAACCCCACACGAATCTGAATCCAAATCTAACCTGGTTGTGTTCGTTACTTCTCCCTCGCAATCCTTCAAAATCGGTTACCATTATCGAGTACCATTTTTCAAGAGTTCCCAACCAATGACTCCCAAGCAATCCCATCCATCAGCCTTGGAATTTTTTTGGGAATATGCCTTCTTTTGAGGTCGTAGCTGAATGTTGTCCAGCCGATAACCATTACTTGCGAAGATCAGGATTCGTGTATTCAATGCACTTTTCATCGGATACCATAATTCTTTTTCAAAATGGATCTGGATCTTGTCTAAAGAGGTTCGCATTGCACATTGTAACTCGCATCAAATTTCGGTTGTCAGATAAAGCGTATGGTTCCCAAGTTCCGGCATTATATGATTTCCCAATTTGATGTAATGAATGGCAATCGAAAATCTTAGCCCATTCTCCAGTACTTTGTTTCGAGTTGTCATCAATCAATCGCATTAGCCTTTCAACGTCGACAATGGACGGACGGCCTATTCTGAGAGATCTTTAAGACTTCTGTAATCATTTTGACTCCTTCAAGGCGATATATTGTCAGACTTTTTCGCTTTGGTGCCTACGTCATGCTCAAGCAGTGCCGGGTGTGAATATTTGTAATACTCTTGCCGTTAGGCTTTCAAAAGGAAATGTAATTCAATTTTACCTAACTTTGACGCATAAAGGGTATTATTTAAACAAAGATAGCACACAAATTTTAACACAGTTTCAAATGGATTTAAATCGATTTTATTGAAATATAAACGTTTAGCTTTTGCAATGTAAAGGGGTCGAGTTAAACGGGGTCCGTGATATTAATTAGAAATTCTCTTCGACTTACGATTGTCCTTACAGGCCAGACGCTTCAAGCTTCTCTTTCCTTTATTACAAAGACCGTCGGTAGTCTGGATCCTGGCTGAAATGACCGAACTGAGATTTACAGGGTCTAACATCACATTTCAAATTTATAACATTTCATTTCAAATTTATAACATTTCATTTATATTTATATATTGATATTCCTCAACTTCCTGATCCTCGTGGGCTCGAATTTGGCAAGGTCCTGCCATAACCAAGTAATATTATTACTTCGGAGTTAACAAAACCACCACCGCATTTGACGTTTAAGATAGAAGGAACAACATAGGGTCTGTTAATAACTGACAGCAATAATAATAATAATAATAATAATAATAATAATAATAATAATAATAATAATAATAATAATAATAATAATAATAATAATTTCAACATAATAATATGATCACGTGACACGTATTTGTGATATTCGTCAGTGTTCTTGTTACTAAAAATAGATGGAAAGTTTTTTAACATTTATAAAAAGATAAAAAAGGTTTCAGGTGACTTTCAACACCCTTTACGGGGCTCTTCTATTTGAAGAGCGGGTCCAGGGGAATGCGGAAAACACTTGTCAATTGGTCACAGTTTCGAAAAGACGTTGAGGTAGTATAAAGGGATTAGCAAAGAAAATGATAACGTTAGAGAAAGAGATTAATCTTCCGAATCCTCCCCAGCAACAGCGGCAAATGAGAGAGCATCGGCGTCATCAGCTCGTCATCGTCATGACACGGCGCAACCTGAGTCAGGACAGAGAAGGACGAGGTCGTCGTGCCTTCCCACGAACAGAGGAGAGTCTAAAATTAGTCGGCTTCTGTCGCAGAGGAGGTCGCTATTGACGACGTTGACGGCCGCAGGGAGAGTAAATCAAATGGGACGTTAAACAAAGCCAGGTATTTGCAGGCTGATAACAGGGCGTTCGACTGAGAACCGTCACCTGAAAGCGACCCTCTCCATTCAGATCATCATAGCATCACCCTCGCGAGCAGGCCTCCACTGGGCTAGGATGCTGCTTGCAGCCGACGGCCGACGACCGCCGAGGACGGACAAGATTGCAGCACAAAGGTCTGCAATGTGAGAAAATCTGCCTTGCCTTTGTCTCGTTGACGAGAGACAAGAGACGAGAGACGGGAGACAAGCGAGGAAATATCGCCATGGAAAGGGCGAGAGGAGCGGGAGAACAAAGTCGTGGCGAGATGAATATCGATCGCGGTAGAGGCAGTTGCAACTCGCGCGCTAAAAATAGATCGGCCAATGACGTCAGAACGTAGTGGTTTGTGATTGGCTGTCACTGTCGTACGCAAGCACGGCATATAAAAATCGCTGCATTACAGTCGGCGTCATTGCACTATGCCGCTTGCCAAGTTTTGCGACATCGACCCTCTCAACATGCACTCCATGGTGTCTAGTTCCATCTCCAAGTACTGCAGCCCTCGGGGCACCACCAAGGAAACCAACCTGCTCTACAAGCTCATGGTTTGGAAAATGATCGTCAAGCTCAAGGAGATCCTGTTCGACTCCGACTGTGTTGCTAACAGTCCAGTCTGCCCTGCGTCGCTGGATGTGGGCCACCGACCCAACACGATTCATCGAGAAAACCTCCTCCAAATCGTCCAGTCACCGCTCAGTCAGCCTCTCTTTCAGCCGGTGCAGATTGACCTCGTTCATGGACAGAGTCCGACCGTCACAATGAATCGTAAAGACGATATGCAACAGAAAAGCGTCAAACGTTCTCACACAATGGAAAACTCACAGCGTAAATTGACGGGCAGCTTGCGCAGCATGGACAAGTCTCAGGTGCACGTCCAGCTGCAGACTCTGCTGAAGAAGCGCATTGCAGCAAAGGTCAGGCATTCCACGACCGGAACTGAGATCCGGACCAAGTCACGCAAGTTTTCCACAACGGAGGACGTGCATCAGTTTCCGCGTGCGAGGTCCTTCTCACTTGTCGTCCCCGTGCAGTACATCTCCAACAATTGACAGTGCCGACCCCTCTCAACCAGCCTTTACCTCAGAATGTATTTGTGTAAATAAATCGTTCCAGCGTTGTTTTATGCGTCGTTGTTGTCGACATTGACCTTTTCCAACGACCTCTTTGTTTTTGCGTTCACTGGAAGTAACAGTATAATTGTTTTATGGTTTGTGATCACAGACGTCAACCGTAACATTTTTACTTGCCTTGCACCTTGTGAATGTCCCCTGTGCGTGCAGCTGAGTGCTCGAGCACAAATGGCGTCACCCTTTCGGACAAAGGTCGCACACGTCGATCAGCTGACCAGGCACATCGAAACGTTTCTAAAAGTAGAGCGACCTCGGTGATTCAGAGAAAGTATAAATGACAATGCCACACGTTACCACGTCGACCAATCAGAATGCAGCGTATTTTTAGATTTGGTAATTATTGATCTGGCTCATGCCTGGATTGTGGAGGTGAACAGATCACTAGGCCTCGCATTTCGGGTCATTCCAGGTCGTCTTTCTTCGACAGAGCTTGTTTTGACAGAGCTTTCCATGTCCTCTCACTCTTCTATTCAAGATGACATGATATAATCAGAGTTAGGGGACAAGGAAGTAATGTGAGGATATCTGTTTCTGAGCTTTGGAGACAGTAATATCGGTTTTCCTTTAGTCGTAATACATTCCTCTGTCTTCCTCTTTAAATATTCCTGTTTCTTTGAATCTGAAAGCTTTGGCTCTTTGAAGCTGTACGAGGTGACACCTGTTACGAATTAAGGAAAAGAGCCTTGCTCGACGGGTAACTCAAAGGACCGGGGACCAGTTCTTTTTGTATATGTTAAGAATTAAAGATCTTTGGTTTCGCTGAGTACGGGTTGAGAGATAGTATAGGTCTTGAACTGTTTAAAGGTGTGTAAGATCTGTATTGCATCTTTTCTTGTTTGATTTGAACCATTCATCAAAGACCCCTTTTCTGAGGAGGACGTTGTTCCAAGAAAAAAAGAATTCTCCATAAAGGAAGCTTTCAATCAATATTTTGTGGAGTAAATAAAAAAGAAAAACGATAATATGAAAATAAAGATTAATTCAATTTTAAAGGAAAATGTGAGGTCATGAAGCGTGGAATACGTAGATTTAATATTCGACCATTATTAGAGGTCTTTGACATGGAACGATGGAACTAATCAAAGTAGACACCTTCGGCACGGATATATGTCATCTCTGCGTATAATCGGATATTCGGAGATACATTCATGAAAAAACTCTGGCTTCAGAGAGAACCAATAAATTATATAAAGACACTTTAGACAAGCTCTTCGAATTGGAACTTATTTTCTTTTTAGAAGTTTTACAAATTTCTGAAAAATGGTTTTCGGTAAGTGAAAGGTCTTGAGAATATAGAGGATGATCCATGGTTTCCAAATCCTTATCCAGAATTTTTATTTGTTAGCTTTATATTACTATGAAATCTTTTCGTAAGACTAAGCTCGTAAATTTAGTGACCCTGGCGTGCTCGAAAATAGTTGAATCAATACGACAACAATAACACTTAATTCTGTTAACACAGATACACAAAGGTGGTCACACAATAACACAGTATCCAACGTAAAATATCTCAATTATTCAAAATCAATAAAAAAATACTAAAAGTCAGAAAAATCAATAATGAATAATCAAATCGAATAGTCAGTAAATGTTGGATCAACATTCTCAAACCTATTAATAAGAGTAATGTTAATTTTGAATGAAAAACAGGAACGACAGGAAATACAAGTCTTTTGAAAACGATGGGTCCTATGGTTGTTTGACAAGTCCGAATCTGTACTCTCATAAACGCCCTAACAACAATGGCCCATTATTGGCTCCTGTCTAAAACAAGTGGACATAAACATAAAATTTTCACCAAATTGAATAAAATCTTCTCAATGGCTTACCTCCGACAAATAGATCAATATTTCGTCTGACAAAGTCAAATCTTTCTTCTGACAAATAATCAAGAAGTCAGCGTTTCTTGCGAAAATTAAAATCAATACAAATTTTTCTAATTCCCTTTTTGTGACATTGCATTGAAGATACCATTGCCTTTTATACTGATCATATGACTACTCAGTCGTAGACCAATATTCTTAAGGGGGAATGTCAATTATAACCTAAATAGGTCCCGATTTGATGACCCTGTCAATTCGACATTTGTCGTTGTCAAGACTAAATCACTTATTGATAAAAAAATAATATATTTTTATTACTTTTATAATTAATTGTTTGTACTTTTATAATTATTTTGTTATTATTATTCCGTTGACCCTTTTGTGGTCTTTCTAATTAATTAATTAATATTATACATATCCTAGACCCTTCAACGGTCTATAAAAAATAATCTAAAGGATTAAAGGGATGTGACCATTGCTAACCCAACAAATTAAATAAACACAATTAGATTAGCAACGTCCTGACAAACATTATCATGAGGAGTATTGATCTGTCTTTATAGGCCAATCTGGGCTGGTTTTTTGAAAGATTCTTCTTCATTCCTTACAATTGAATACTATAGACCTCTGCTGTGATTGATTGACCTTGTCTCACGAAGCGGTATTGTATCAACACACAATTTGTCCACCAATATTAATACTAAAAATAATAATAAAAATCGTCTTTATGATAATGTTACCTTAAAAAGTAGACCCCGAGTTTTAGGTCATTCTAGGCGCTGGTGTTTCGAGCGCCAATAAATTACAATTTTAAAATTATCCAAAAATTGAATAACAAAAAAGCTTAGGTAACCGAAACAGTCCGTGTGTTTCTCACGGTAAAAGTCTTTTTTTCAATACTGAGCATAAAATGTGCTGATCCTTCACTTTTGATATTAACGTCTTCTTTTATGAATGCATCAAAATAGACACGCGAAACGTTTTGGCTCAACTGGAAAGTGACAGTAAAACGATGAAAATCACTTCCTGCCCCGTAAAATCGATTAAACCGCCCATGGGTAATGTTCGAATCGTCGACGGTCTCAAACACTTAATCGAGTTTAAAGAAAAGAGTGATCACTTGTCAAAGTGTCAAATGGAGAACAATTATGTTCTCACAACATCAACTGTTAGGGTCAGTGACCAAATGGGGCAAAAACAATTAGATAATAATGGTAAGTAATTAATGAAAACAAGGGAGAACACTTCTATTTGAAGTACGACATCTTCTTTCGTTGCAAATTAACCAACCACTCAGAAAGAATACTTTTCCTGCCTGAAGTTGCAGGACAGCTGCTAAGAACACTTAATCCGTTATCTTCTGACAATTCACGTGGAACCCATTGCCCCCCACGACCTTCCAGTGCACAGTGGACGCAAGAGCAGTCAAATGGTTTCACCAGTCACATCGACTACGTCTGCCAGGTCTAAGCTCGTTTTATTGATGAAGACTAAATCATAAAATAGTGCAACCGCCTTCCAAGAAACAACGTCCTCAATATTCATGAAAATCCGTGTATAAAGTTTAGGGTACCTTTTGATGAAATATAAAAATGTAATACGTTGAACAAATTAATGGAGAAAGGTTCTGTTACAAATTAAAGTAGGATCGACTATTCTCAGCAATTTGTAGAGCTTACCAGGGCTTGAAAGTAAGGGTCACTGAGAGGGTGCTATAGAAAGAAAAACTCTTAATAAAGAAGTCTGCAAAGAATGGGTAATGATAAGCTCAAGGTAATTCCAGGAAGTACCCAATGAAAAGGTTTATTTTTTCCCACCTTATCTTGGAGGGAAACAGTTGGCCACAAAGGAAAACAGATCATTATTTCCACAATCTCAAACAGAAAACCAAAGGGTTGGTAAAAGCTTCTGCAAACGAAGATGATTTGGCCTTAAGAGTCTCTGTCATTTTGTGTCAATTGAGAGGGACATGGTTCACAAGCTTCGGTTGATAATATTTTAGGACAAAATGGTTTACAAATATGACTTTTCAAGTACATTTCCTTAAGCAAATCTTTGAACACTGTGATCAGTAGATGAGCAGGGATATGAGCGACAGACAAGGGGGAATGACGATTCAGGCACAACATCAGTGGACTGGTGTCTTGGGCTTTGTGTAAATTAAACTTTCTTTCCCACCTCAATATCCAATAAAATCGGACTGGACATCAAGTATATAAAGAGTTACTCTGACCAGGGGGCTTGCGCTAAACAATGTCGCTTTCTCTTTGTTCAAACTTAAAGATCTTACGGAACATTTTGTGTCGCCAGATATTAATATCGCCTAAAATACTGCTTGGAAAATAGGTTCCGGTGTATTCAACAAAGATTATTTTAAAAATGAAAGCAGTTTTGGTGTCGTTTGTTCTTTTTAAAGTACCCGATTCCACAAACGTCCCCGCCATTTCGAATTTTTAGTGAAATAGTTACCACTTGCGGAATCATCAGTGACAGATCAGAGAAAGCTTAACTTTCACCAAATCATTTATTTTGTATTCTTTGGGTTCTAAGCAACCCTTCTCTTGTGATAGAGAAGATGACCGTCTCTCCTACAAATTCAATTTGGGATCCTGGAATTGACTGGGCCGGCCCTTTTCATCATCTGAACTTGTGCTCACCTGCCTAACCATGTGAGAAAAGATTGATTAAATAAATGAAACCAGGTTAAGACCCGCAATTTCTCTGGTCAAATCCTCGGATCGATTTAAACAAATTTTAATTATTTTCCATGGGAACCTAGATTAAACCCTGTTAAAAGTCAGCCGTTAGGACCGTTTCCATATTTAAAACTTTGAGCATCTCAGAACCCGCGTTCGGGAATTTATTTTCTCTATCACTTTCTGAGATCAAAGGGTTTCCTTGGCCGAAGTCATCCGCATTAGGTATGAAACCTTCGGACAAGGTGATTGGATTGTTAACGTTGTGATCATTTTAAATAAAAAAAACTTCTTCTCATGTCCTGGACCCTTTATTATACCTTACAGGATAGTAAACATGAAAATGTTCGGATACTTTTCAGAGCACTGCAGAGAGGTCTCCAAAACGACATGGCCTTCAAGAATACGTCTGCAGCGTCACAAACGGAAATCGAGAGCGACAATACTCCAAGCACATTCTGAGAACCGGGGGCAGAATGCTGTAGCGACAGACGTCTTTCTCGGGATAAGGAACGAGGTTCTTGTAGCAATGGTTGCTGATGGTGATGTAGACGTCCCTGCACCTTTCGTGGCATTCGTTCAGGCTTGTCGTCTCCCAGATTGTCTCCTTATACTTTTCCAGGTCAATCAGAACGTAATTTCTGATCCTGTTCACGGTGGCCTTGTTACTGAGAGTGTCCATGAGCAGTTTCATGTTCTCCTCGCTCTTTCCAAGCGACAGAGTCACTGCGACCCACAGAAACACGGCAAGACGCAGGGCACATTGCATGGGATAGTGACGGACGTGTTTGCGGAGCTGACTGAGCAAAGTCATGAGAACGTTTAGTGCAAAGTGTGAGCTGATCAATCCAAGTGAGCACAAGAAAGCTGGTCCAGCCCACGCTCATCAGCGAATTAATTGGATCCGACGCTGCAGCTCAGTGCGTGGTACAGGTCTTGTAATCATAATTATTATTACAAAACATCGACCAAGCCAACGCTTATCATCATCGGTGTGCAGCACAGTGCGGTGTGCGGTTTTACGGATGAAAGTCCGTCATCTTTTGCAGAAGCAACGCGGAACCCTGCGGATAGCGAGCGGAGCGTTGAATCTGAGGGTTGAAAAAAGTTACATCGGTCGATTTTGCGTTAGGTTTCATAGGGCTGGTGTTTATAGACACCAAGTCTTCGGAAAGATGTCCTCACACTCCATAAGACCAGCTGCTGAAATGAAATCATTGAACGATCTTGAAATAAAATCGAATTCTTTGAAGATCTCCATTCTTAAATCTCAGTCTCCTGTGGCCTCCGTGACTTGTGAGCATTACTTAATTCTTTTTAATTCTGAGTTGGAGACCTTCAAACATTATCTATTGATAATGGACAAGGAGAGGGGAATTGAAAAAGCAGACAAGAAAAATTAAATAACCACAAGGACGAGCTTAAGGGTCACTCCATCTGTGGTTGTCAGTTTTCCATCGTCATCTCAGTCATTTTCCTTGTGTAAAAAGTGTATCCTCCACGGACTTTGGTTTTCCATCACCTTAATATTAAAAAGCTCATGATTTTCTTGGTGATGGTTCATGGTCAAGCTCAACCTATTTGTCTTTCCACAAAAGATTTCTCTCCTTCATATCTGTGGTGAGTTTAAAAAGGTTTTCAGGATTGATAAAGATTTCAACGGATGTTAACGCTCATCGCGAAAACCGAATTTTTCCTCAAACCATATTTATCGCCTCACATGGTTTCTCGGATCCAAAGGCAAATGAATTCCAAAGTAAATTGGACTCATGTAACCACTGATCCGAAATCGATAAAGTGGCACCCGGTATTGTTTGGCGAAAATGTAATCGTATGACAAAGTATTGTAATATTCGGAAATTTAGAATGAATGAACCAAATCAAACGAAGATCTTAAGAGTCATTCTTGGAACGTCTTAGTTGTTAAATTATTATTATTATTAATATCATTATTATTTTTTTTATTAACCACCTCCACATAACTCGTTCGAACCCCAGCTAAATTCTTGACCTTCGTAATTATCTGATCTCTAAATGTCAGTAAATCGTAAAGGATTGACTCGTACAAATCGTACTTTGACTATAATAATGGAATTGACATTTACAAGCGATAAAGTTTGGCTATGATTGGTTGATCGACTGACGAGAATGGTATTTAAGCGTTAGAATCCAGTGGGTTTTCACAAAAGAGAGACTAAGGAAAAATTTATTGATCAGAAGATATTCTAAGATTTCAAGCTGGTGTCATTTATGCTCTTAATTGTTTTGAGCAAACCGGATTAGGCTCAGAAAACCACATTGTGGACCTGTCGTCGACAGATCAGAAACAGTCTCATTATTTTTTAATTTTCTGTTTAAAATAAATCTTTAATTCTATTAACATTTTCCTAAGACATTTCATTTACCTTTTGATTTAATTGAAAGTATTTGATTATTTATGATTCTTATTATTCTTTATTTTTGGATTTTGTCTTTGAAACATTTGATTGTTTGATTGTAGACATTTTGCTGATAATTCGATTTGATTATTTGAAACATTGTAATTGTAACTGTGTTAATAAAGTGTTGTTTGTAGTTGTTTTGATTCATTCATTTACGTACACGTTTTGACAAAAGTGAAAGGATCAGTAAACTTTACGACCAAAGTGTTGTGATAGGGTAGCATAACAATATAATAGAATAACAATATTAATAAATTAATTAGAAAGACCACAAAAGGGTCAAAATCGGAATGAGAAGAAGAAACTAATAATTATAATGAAAATAACAATTTTTATCAATTAATAATTTAATCTTCTCAATGGCGAATGTTGAATTTTCATGATTAAACCAAATTCCAAAATTAGAGACCGGCTTAGGTTTTAGTGTCTAAAAAGGGAATTGATGTTTCCCATTAAGAATACTGGTCTGGGACCGAGTAGTCGTCTCATCAGTATAAAAGGCACTGGAATCTTCAATGGACTGCCACAAAAACTTCAGAAGCCCTATATATTTATCAGTTTTTAAAATTCATTGTGATTAATAATCACTGATTATGCAAGTTTTAATGCGGCAGGAGACAACGATGAGTCCCACGCTGTTAGGACCCATCGTTTTATCAATATGTGAGAGTACGATTGGATTTTTTCGTTTGTTAAACTAACACTTATCTGATTAACTATTAACATTTGATTTAAATTTTATTGATTTTTTGATTTGATTGTATTTATTTTCAATATTGTTTATTGATTCCGACTATTTGAGACATTTTACATTGCACATTATTCACTTTTGTCTTATTATATTAAAAGAATAAAGTTTGATTATTAAAGTCGTTTTGATTCGATTCTTTGCGCACACGTTTTTGACAGCAGTGGTGACAAGGTAAGTCAATTAACGAGCTAACGGTACGAATAGTTTCATAATAATATAAAACTTAACAAAAATAATTAAACGAACAAACCGTTAAAGTGAGGTAACGATTTTCAAAGACGGTATTTGGTTAAAAACACTTTGAAAACATTAAATATATTTGTAACCACGGTATTATTATTATTATTAATATTATTATCAGTATTATGCTAAAAAATTATTGATTGTTTAATTTTGTAACTAAAAAATTTTGAGTTTTAACCTTTTTTTAGGCTCTAAAACTCCAACGACAATTTTAAATTTAAAAAGTTTTATCAAAACTTTTCCAAAGTAAAAATTTGTTTTATTTCGGAAAATTTTTGCTTAATTTTTCTTATATAAAAATTTGTTTTGTTTTGTGATGTTTTGGTGAAAAATCAATTTTTTGATTGAAAAATTGAAAAATCGATAATTTTAGCTACAAAGTGTTGCAGATTAAAATGAAAAAAAAACTTTCCAACTCTCCAGCACGGTCGGTTGGCTGTTGGCAGCTTTAAACGAGTTCTGGATGTAATTGCCGAAACCGGTCCTTTGTTTTAATCGTCCATCTCCATAAACTCGTAATTGTCGCAATTCAAATTTTGTTTCGCCGACCTGAAATTGCTTTCGCCGCTTGCCCGAGCGATTTGTGAGACGAATTCAACCTTAATAAACACTTGCCGAACGTTTGTCTAGCCCGCCTTTGCACTTTGAACGCTTTTCTCGCAACAATGTCCGACACCAACAGCGATATGGAACAGGAAGTTGTTTCCGACGACGACCACAAGACTGCGGACGACAACGATGTCGTGGTTGCCGCGCCAAGGACCCACAGTGTCAACGAAGAGGTTCCACTGCCCCGGAACGACAGCAGCAACGACCACAGTCAGGGTAGCTTGCGTTGAGCTGGGCTAGCGAACGTTGAGCCGCTGTTTTGTCTTTTCAGATGGCTCCCACGACAACACTGAGGATATGGAGGACATTCCCGTGGACAAGACCGAGACCAATGACAGCGCTGTCGGTAATGTTTACTTTGACCGTCGATTACATTTTCCGATAAAATCAACAATCTCTGCTTTTATCGATTTATTTGAGATCGATATCGTACGTTGTCGGCCAACAGGCCTCGCTGTGTGTCCGCCATTTAGTTCGCTTTTTCTGAAAAAACATTCTCTGCGCCCTGACCAAGACCCATTTTCACGTGGGCCACAAGTTCGGCCGTAATGGAAGGAGACTGAGCGATGATCCGGTCAAATTTGTTAAAAACCATCTTCATCGGTCTCCTCCTGTGCCTCTATCGAAAATGCCTAACTACTGCTTAGGGACAAAAAAAACGACCATCTTGACAACGGGAACGTTGTATCAATAGCGCTGGGAGAGTGCAAGAGGGCTTTAGTATCGTATGAAAAACCATTTGAAATTGAATCAAAAATATTTCTTTAAACGACAGGGACGCTTTATTTTCCGTCGATTTCCCTTTGCCACTTTTCGTGTACTCGTCCCACTGAGACGTTCCTAACCTTTCACAGAAAATGGTTTCAATGAGTCTTCCGATCCTGCAAAGAGCTGACCTCAACTCAAGTCTGAATCTTTACTCTCCAGCCAATCTTGTCCAATCTGCGCCAGGCCTTCAAAGGTGTCTTTGGTCTGTGACTGTCATGCGGTACGGTAACAACACTGTTCCCATTTGTCGAATCTGATCTGATTTCTACAATCCCTTGCTGCAGCCTTGTTAATTGGTCCCAATACGGGTCGGAATCACTTGCTCTCTGTGGAAGGAACTCATAATAAATGATTCCTTTCCAATCCATCTCATCCAATTATTGTCGGAAGTCAATTCCTGTTTTGTCACGGCTGGACGAGCTCCCACTGCCATCGACCTTCGAACGGTATTGATATGGCTACCCATTTTACTTTGCAGCACGACGATCTTTAACACGTTGGCTGCCAGAGGCGATCGACAACAATTCGTTGTACTGACCTACCAGAGAGGAGCACCGTTCGTCTCCATCTTGATAGTGTTATGCATTTACGATTCGGCGTTTGAGCAAAAATTATTTTGGGTCAGAATAATGACCGTTATATCATACGGTCCAGCGAATGCACATTTGGTTGGTTGCAATAGCGGTGATAATCGGGCCGGACGTCCATGTGCTATGCCGACCTTTTACATGTCATAATATATTATCAGTAGTAATAAATAATAATTAATAATTAATAATCTTTGATGATAATAAAGATGACAATTTTATCATTGCTTTCGCCAGTATCGGAAAACGTGGTCGTCAACAAGAATGTGGACATTTCGGAGAGGGTTCAGAACTTCAAAAACTGGGGCATTAACGCCTTCATGAAGACCAAGCAGAAGGTGAAGGAGCGGCTGAAGAAAACGAGCAGGACAGTTGACTCTAACTTGGAAGACAAGATAGAAGTACTCAGGTAATGGGTGTTTGTAACGGAATCGAAAGTCTCACGGTCTCTCGTTCAGAGGAAAGAAGACCCAGTACGGTCTGATGGTGAACAACAACCTACGCACCATCGAGCAGCTGCGACAGATGATCCTAGTTCACCAGTACTCAGCCCGTATGAACGCTGAAATGAGCCAGACGGAGCTCGTGCTTACGGATAACTTTCTGAAGCAGACTCAAATCGAGACTAACAAGACGGTCCTGATAAAAGATCTGATCAGTGAGCTCTCACATTACTTTTTGATCGATTTACCCGCTGAACTGTTTGTGTTCGCTTATAGACAAGTTGGCCTGCTCCAACGAAACCCTCGAGACCCTCGTGAACAAGACCTTCGACGACATTATGTCCACAATCCAAAGCTACGAAAATGCCAGAATCGAGTTCGATGCCTACAAAACGGAGACCGTCAACCTTGTGACCCAGCTGCAACAGAAAGGCAGTGCTGGCGTCAACAACCATGACCAGACTCGGCTGCAGGAGATGCAGGAGAGTCTGGAACAGAGACGCCAACGCTATGAGCTCATCAAGGACAACTTACTTATCAAAATCGATCTGCTCGAGGACCACAAGGTGACACTTTGAAAATCAGAAATTTTGATAATACCCCTACGCTAAAAGACAAACGATTTTGAAATCAGCCCACGTGGAAAGAGGGTCAAAAGAGCTAAACTTTATCGCAACATTCCGACTGGTTAAGATCCAGAACTCTCTTCTGCTCACTTCTTTGTTACCATTGTTAGAAATGGGACCTCTCATATCTTTTATTTATCTCTTTCCTTTTCTCCAAGAATCTCAAACTAAATCTCGGTGATCAAGTGATCTGAAATAATCTCGTTCGAAACGCAAAAACACTTATCATTACCTCTGATATCTTTTCATGCTAAATGACGTTATCCACCAAGGTCCAGTGCAGTGATCTCGGATGTTTGAAAAAAGAGGCTTTTTTGTTTTAATGCATCAATGCAATTATTTAATTGGCGCTTCACTTTTGTTCAATTTAAAAATCCATTTTCCTTTCAATCATTGATCGGTTGGATGTTGGCTGCTGTTTTCAATGATCATCTGTCATCTCTGAGGTAGCTTTGTGTTTCGATCCCGAAGAACTTTTGGCATAGGATCCGGGAAATTTAAATTCACGGAAACCCATCTTCGGAATTTTTAAAAGACCCAAACCATTTTCCATGGTTATGCAGTAATCGAGACAAATGATAATCAGAAAGTGTTACATCTGCGCAATTTGGAGGGTGTTTTATGATGTCCAATAGTTCAAAAACGTTTAGATTTCAAAGGTCAAATGAAGTCTTTCTTGAATATGGATTCCTTGTCTGTGGTGGTTGTCTGAATGAATCTTCCTAGACTGGACTGGTCATCTCTTGGTAAACATTTTCTATTCTTTCTTCTCTCCTTGAAGTTCGAGACACTGCATCGAATATGTTTTGCCCAAATTGGGCACTGCTGCTTGAGAAATCCAATTATTATGACTTCCCTCCATTTATTATATAATCAATTGTGCGTGACAGTATTATTTTCTGAATATTCCACAATCCAGTCAAGTCTGACTTAACCACAACCGATTGGCAACTGTCCTCCATTTAATTGGCTTTCATCTTTACTTGGTCGCGCAATGTTTGAATACAGATAAATAAACCGAACTTTGAAAAGGTTTTAAGATTGATTTGCAAACTTGTGTTGAAAGACAGAAACCCTCATTTGTACAAATTGTGACCGTCAAACCCTTGACTTTTTTCCATTTCAGAATCACGTCATTCAACGCGAGCTGTTAAACTGCAGACACGTTTGGTTCAATTTCTACTCCCAATGCGCCGACCTGTACACCGAGCCCAGAACAGCGGTCACCGAGTCCAAGGAGGTGGATAGCTAGACAGAGCTGTCCGGAAGAATCGTTGCCTTACTGGTCGAGACATTCTTGACCGTCTTTGGGACCAATTTTTGCATATCGTTGTCTATTGATATTTTTCCGTATAGAGCATGGTGTTGGGTTAGCACCCTTTTAGATTTGGTGCAACGCCCATCACTTGTTTAGTTTTGTGTGATTGCTTTAGATTTGTTTCAGGCTTCTCTTGCTTGGTGGCTTTTTCGCCTTTTTGTTTCTAATAATATTCTAGATTACAACGGTTCTGTTCTCTTCTTGATAAAATGAAATTTGACTTCCAGACGAAATGGGGAGAAGTTGTCGACGTGAAAGACAGCCCTAAATCATACAATCCTGTTGTGGAAGGCAAGTTCAAAGCTCGTTAATTTCACAGTCAAAAGTCACGTTACGAATTTTGTTTAAAGTATTTAAAGAGATTGGGATCGTAATCGTTTCCCCTTTATATGTGAAGGATAACAATGAAATGTATGGTAATTATTTTGTTCGTTACATCTGCCTTAGACATTAGCTTGAACCATGCGTTCTTTCACAGCTTTTATCAAAGTTTCACATTGAGAAACCCATACATCGGACAATTGTTTTTGTGGGCTTCACAAATCGACTATCCGTCTCACACTGGTCCTATTAGTTAGACTCCGACAAGAATAAGGGTTTTCTGCTGTTATTAGCTTTGCGTCCCGATATCCCATTTCAGCTTTCTCTGTGGGTCTGAAGCTTCATTTTTTATAGAGACAGTCAAGGTTATCCTTATTTTTAAAGCAGACATAAAATCTTTTTCAAAATGTATAGAGAAGGAGAAATGTGAAAAAATTTCGAGGAAAAAGTTAACGAAAATCCAAAAATTATTTTTCAATTTAAAACTCCAAATGAAAAATTATTTTTTTAATTAAAAAATAATTTTATTTTTTTGTTTTGCAATTTTACAACTTATTTTGGGGAGTCTCAGTCAATTATCCACATTTGTTTAAAACGATCAATTTAATTTCGACAATTGAAGTTTTCCTTGAAAATTCATTGGATTTTAACAGTTAAACATTGGGTGTGTTTCAATGTCCGTTAAAGGTGCTGCATCAACTCACCAATTAAATCCTTTTCAGCAGAGGTCTTTTATGGGTGCTGTCATGCATGAAGTCGATAGATTATCCCCCGACCATCAACATGTTCCTCGCAGGACTATGGGGAAATCTATCATAGCTTGTCTATTAATTTTATGGATTAAATTCAGCTGATCATTTATATGACAAAAACACATGGCAACTTTTTAAGGATTAAGATTACACAGAGCCGAGCAAAATAGCTCTACTTTTTGCACAATTATTACAATAATGAGAATGAGAAAAAATGCGATAAAGCCTATTCAACTGTTTCCAAAATTCCCCGTGTCCATCTTCTAAAGAGATGAGGTATTTGACTACCTTGAAAAGACTTCGTAGAGTTCTTGTGGAATCCAAACAAAACCAAAATTAGTTTTTATTAATAAGAATGATATGTAGCCATCCTTTAACTTTTGTCATTATTGTTGACTCTTGGGGCCTTACTAGTATTAAAGTAACCGTAGCTTCCTTTTATCGGACAATCCGACCGAACCAAATAAAAATCAACAGGAGTTATGTCTATTGACAACAGATGATTAGGTAACACATCTTGATCAACAATTTCCCGACCTCTTCAGACCTCTGCCTTAGAGGAAGGCCAGGAACCCTCCCGTGACAAACTTTAATGTTTCGTCAAGTGATTATTTGCAGCAGAAAAACAAATAAGTAATTTCAATTGATGAATTAGCACGTGTGAATATCGACGTTGCTCTTCGCCGAGGAAAGTGACAATGAAAGGAAATATCAATTTAAAATTGATAATAAATTTGTTTCAAAAGAGAAAGATTTTTGAGGAAGTGCATTAAGATTTAAGAAGGTAAAGCTCGTAATTGTTAGGACGTCCAATTCTGTAATAAGCTTTTTAAAATGAACCTGCCTGTCCGTTTCTCCTCAGAGTCAGCAAAGTCGCGCTACCGTTTCTTCAAGTAGCAATTTTGTAATTTGTAGCCAGTGATTTGTCTGCTAGTTTCTCTATTTTATTTTTGTAAACATTGATGTAGTCTCCTTTCCGTAGGTAACTCTTTAATGTCTTTCATCATCGTCGTTGGTTTATGGAAATCCTTTCGAAGTTTTTCATCGAAACCCAGAGAGTTGCCTTCATTTTCGTATACATCTCTGATTCCTTTGTCTAAAAAAGTTACTGTGAGGATGCTTCGCATATTCTTCTTCACTTCAGTACCATTAAAGTACCTGGTGCATCTCTTGATAATTTGTTCAACATCTGCTTTGTTGAAGATCCCAGGGTGAATTGCTTCGTGGAGTAGGTCCAGAGAGTTGTGGTTCGCCATGTCAGTGGTGATTAAAAAATTATTTAATTATTGAAATATTTTAGCTCAATATACTGCAAACAAAATTAAATAAATATGTTACTCAGATATTTTTAGCTTCTCACAGTTGAGTTACCGTTTCTTTAAGGAGCAAATTTCCTCGAGAGAGAGCTATGCCCTTTTCAGGTTTAGGACTCGACAATCCTGAAAAAAACAGAAAATTCCTCGCTTTGTTTCTCATTCACCCGTTCACTCTCCCCTATATCCTTACGAAATGGAAACAAGGAAAAAAACAAGTCAGGGATGAAAATCTGTGCTGAGCACAATAAGGGATACATAACTAATACAAAATTTTACAGAAACTCGAGAAATCAATCTTTCCTCAAAGAGTATCAATGTCAAGCGTTACTCATAAAATAAGGTCTTTCTTTCATATAAGGGTTTCCTAATTAAGCGTGACAATTCAATAGTGCTGCTTAACATGTCTCTAAGAACGAACCATCTGACCAATTAAAATCGAACAGGACACAGAGATGAATATATCTCAGCGCTGAGTACTGTTCAACACTATCTCATTATGCTCACTTCAATTGGCCTCACTTTAATCGTCAGTGGTTTCTTCAAGGCGACACAATTATGCAACTTAAAACATTTTGACCATATACAGCGACTTTTTGTGCTCAAATGCGCTGCCCAGTGCGACTTGACCGATGCAAAGCTTTCTAGTGAACGACAAGTCGGCTTGCTCTTTGTACAAATATCAAGGAATATGCGAGTCCTATGACAGATGTCGAACTGAGAGGACCTTTGTAGAAAGATCAACAAGATCATTAAGACATTTGTTATGATATCGTTTTTAATTTTTCTGCATTTTAATGTGGGTCCAACGAATTCTCGTTACCGGTTGCTGAGAAATGTTCGCTTAAAATCTGCTTTTAGTCCTTTATATTGCATTTTTATTTTGGATAGTCAAAAGGCACTTTCGTTATTGATAAATAACAATAAAGACGTGATCAATGTTTCGGGCTCAAATGGTAGAAGCAAGATTCTCTTCTTTCCACTGCCCAAAAATGACGAAAAAGATTTGAAAACTGTTGAAATGAAGAATACTTTAATGGAGTTCTTAACGAGCTAGTCTTGGGCAAGTCGTTCCGAATGGCTGGATCCTATTAAGGATTACAAAACCCACTCGGGTAAGAAGGATCAAATCTTTGTAATGAAGTCCAAAGATTTATTGGATTTCGAAAACCGACACAAAAGGGTTCATTCTCACGAATAGTACATTATCTAGTCATACAATTCTCAAGAATTTCTAAAAAATTTTATGGGTTAGCGCGCGTAACACTGTTGTAACAATGTCTGCTTTGTACCTTTACTCTCATTACTTGATTCAATGTTCCTGTCACAGAATAACTGTTGTCTTTGGAAGACCTCGACATTCTGCAGCATTTGTATTGAATGTCTCCTAATTAAAGGGTGTTTGATAAAAGATCTGCCATGTTTTATCCTATAAGTTGTACTTGATTGACACTTGAGTGAATTGCGGTTCACCAAAGAAGAATAACGCTAATTGAAACATGTAATGTGACACAAAACGTAAGTTGTCCTTTGACAGATGATCATTATTCTTATCGCTAAAGCCTCACTGATTCTTACTCCAGCCTCCTGTTGCTATTCTCTGATCTTCGATTTCGACTTCTTTTCTTTCCGCTGCTTCTAGTCACTTTTACCTTCTTCATCGTTGAAATATTTTCCTCTCTCTTTAAAAATTCTACTTTCTACTCCCAAACCGAGTCCAAGGAGGTGGATAGCTAGACAGAGCTGTCTGACACGTATAGAGGAATAGCGAAGTATCTCTCTCAATATTAACCGGACAGCCTACATAGATGATTCTTTTTGAGTAGAAGATCAACATGTCAAGTGGTACCCGGCAAACCATTTCGGTATTCATCGTCATCATCACGGTCTCAACGTTTGGACAAATCTGTCTCTGCTTAAGGCGTGAAGGAGAGAAACACCAACCACCTCCTTCATAATTTCAGTCAATTATTCAGTACATTTTCATATCATCACTATTCTTAGCAAGACAAAGGATGATAAAAAATAATAATTTTAGTAACAATAAGGGGTTTTCGTTAGGGTAAGATTGCAGAGAAGATAGGTAATGTTACAATGGTGGTACAAGGCTGAAAATGTTGTTTTACGAAATTCTCATTCCGAATTATGTTTTTCTCAAATTATTTCACTCTCCCTCTTTCTTTCGGAATCTGAGAGCGTGGCACTACTGGAAAAAGCAGGCTTCTATACTTTTCACTGCCAAATTTGAGAAAAACAACTTAGAATCAATCAAGATGGCGAACGGTTTTGTTGAGTTCCTAACGGATGGCCTTTGTAGAAATTACCTTCAATGTCTGCATCCTGTTAAAGACTATACAACTCACAATGGCACAATAATGAATCAAGTTTTCTTCCTGAAGGCAGGAGACAAATTCAATTTCAACGACTTTAAATCAACCGCTGAGAAGACCAAATCGCACTTTATCCTAGCTTACCATTTTCTGAAGGCTCCCAAAGATATTGAAAACTTAGTTCTACTCAACAAAGTTCATCACAACAGACTTCAAAGCCATATTCTTGGGAAATTAGAAACCTCTGTGGAAACATAACAGAAATCCATAACAACACAAAACGTCCTTAAAATCACTTGTTATAATTTATGTCACTTATAAAATAAATGTTGTTCATTACTTTATTCTTCAAGACACACTTTTACCAATGGACAAAATCTTACAATATTCCTCTGAAATATATTATCAAATTCTGATTGGTTAAAATTGAAGCTTTCATTTTAGAATAATACTTTTAATTACGCAAAGAACACACTGACAACGGTCTCATATTTCAACAAGAATCTCTGGTAGCTGTTCTTTTATCATTTATGACTCACATATCTCCCGTTCATTGTTATTATTGAAATTGCTCTTCGTTATCCATATTCTGTTCTTTCTTAATCTTTTAGCTAACCACAATTCATTCAATCGTCAACTTTAACGGTTCTTTTTAATTGCGAGTTCTGACGTTTCGTTGCGTCTTCCCGTTATACCTTAAATGACTTTTAAATTGACAGTCGATATTAGGTTGCAATGTTGCGGGCGTCGATGTTTGCATTTGATAATAATTCCTCGTTTTCGTTCTCATTGAACTTACATTTTTATCTTCCTTTACTACATATTTTCTATTGTCCTCTCCAAGGCACTGAACCGTTTTGACAATGGTATTTTTAGCTTTCCTTTCTTATTCTTTTTAACTTTTTGTGAATCCAAATAATATTTTCTCATTCAGTTTAAATGCAGGGTGTTTCAGAAAAAATCTGGCAGGAATAAAAATGGAAAAATATATATCGAAACTAAATTGAAATATTTTTAAGTCATCTTTATTACAAAACGACAGCATTAAGCAGTAAATATACGAAAGATACAGGCCCTAATCAATTTTCAAGCCCATAAGTGTCGGGACATCTACTGGGCTGATTTTATTTTCTTGATTACGCCATTTATGCCTGAACTCTTTAAGGTTCGATGCTTTAAATTTTTTTCCTTTAGCCATAGATTTTATATTAACCCAATAGTACAATTTGGTGGGCTGACGTCTTTTGAAACTACATTGATGTTATTCTGACTGTATAATTCTTGAGCTTGTATACTGTAATGACAAGCTGCCAAATCTGGCCGATAATACAGAAAAAGTATGGGACTCAATAAATAGAACCAATCGTTTTTCCAGGCACTCCTTACGTAAATCTCGCTATTGATTGCTCCTAATTTTCAAATTCTTTACTTTTTCGTCCAGATAAACATATTGCGTACCACATCAAATATTTTGAGCGGAACTGATAGTTTTTTATTTTAGATTTTGGCGCTATGCATTCTCTTTTCTTCACAACATAAAATTTCTATTCTGGAATTTGATTGAACTCAGCGACGCAGAATGTTTTGTCATGCAAAATACGCAGTCATATTTTTTGAAAAATCAGGGTATAAGTTTCGAGCTCTTTTTAGCAGTCTGTTGCTGTCCATGTTAAGGGACTGTTAATCAAAGACGATCTGAGACATTCAACAATCAATCAGTCTCGATAGAAAATGAGATTTAATTAACATCTGGATGGTCTTTTGGGCGTTTTGAACAGATTTTCAACTCAATCTTAATAAGAAAGCCTCCAAATTACATTCGTTCCTTGATCAAATTCTTCTGACACAAAATAAGTGGGGTCTTCGGAAGACTTTGACTTGTGCCTCGACATTCTGCAGCATTTTTAAAAATCTTGAATGTTTCTAAATCAAAGGGTACTTTAGAAAACATCTGGTATTTTTATACTGTTATCATTAATACACTTATCACTTGCTTGACACATGAGTGAATTACGGTTTACCACTTAAAAATAACGCTACTGAACGCTGGACAATGTTTTTATGACCTACAGAAATACATTTGTTTTTTTATTGACCTACAATAAAAACCAATGTTAATAATAACAAGAAAGATAAAATTGACAACCAACAAATATGTTTTTATTAAGAAATTCATCGTTTCTTCAAAGCTATTATGATATTGTAACCATTTAAATTCGAAATTGGCTCGAATTTGATAAGAACTGACCTATGAATGTGTATATGAAATAATAAGGAACCTGCTTATATTGAATCTCCAGTCGTTAGGATTTAAGTCCATCGTACTGGTTGCACATATTGAACTATTGTATAAAATAATCTTAATATAAGCTTAATTTATGCAATTATGATTATTTTCTCATGTGTAAAAAATGAACGTATAACACTCCATCTATTGCTCAAAGTTATGTACTCAGTCGAAACTTGACTCAATACCACTTCGATCTGTGAATCTCTTCCGCTAACATTTGACTCTTCGTTTTTGGAATCCATAACTTTCCTTCTAACGTTTTGACCAGACCATCTTCCAAGCGGGAATAAGATATAATTCTCTTTTCAATATCTTCTGTAATCTGATTGATTTCATTTTCATTATTCTGCCATTTATATACTGCCTCTTCGTTTACTGTATTTATTGCTCTGGTCTTCCTTTTTTCTGTCTTTGGCTCTTCATGAATCATCATACACTGAGAACATGTACGACAAGTTTTTATCGATAATATGTCTGCATTGTGTGATCAATTCCTTTTCTGTATTTAAGCTCTACATCTAGACTGCTGAGGTAGTTCATCCACGTCTGAAATTGTGGTGTTATTGGCTTGGTCGTCTTGAACATGAATTCTATTGCTTTGTGATCTGTTCTCACCAGAAACTTTTTCCCATACAATTAATGCTTAAAATGGTTACAGAAATAATAGATTGCTAATAGTTTCTTTCTTGTGATGCAATATTATTTTCCATGACTGTTCATTGCATGTGATCCGGACGCAATCACTCTCTCTTTTCCAATATCATCTGTCTGTGACAACATTGCTTCAATCGCTTCATAGTCTAATATAAACGTTCATTTAATGTCGAGAAAAGCTATCACTGGCGCTTTTGTTAGTGAATCTTTCAATTCTTGGAAGGCTTCATTGCATGCTTCGGTCCATATTAATTTTTCATTGTTCTTCCAACACAATTGTTCTAACACTCTTGACTTTTTTGCATATCCATTGATAAATTTCTCATAATAACAAATGACCAGAAAGCTTCTTAAATTTTCTCTTTTCTCATTGATGTCAAATGTCCGATGGATATCCTGGAAAATTTCAGGAATTCAGATGAAGACAACTTAGCTAAATATGCAGATCTTCGTAATCGACTTCAAGTGTTGAAGTCTAATCATAAAGTTGTACTGCATACAAGCATAATTGGGTCTCTAGGAACAGTACCACCAAAAACAGTTGATGTATTTGAGAAAATCGGTGTCCGGAGGTCAAAAATTGGTCCACTTCTCAAAGAATTTGCAGCATCAAATATTGAATACTCGGCAAAGATTTGGCAGTAGCATGTTACAGGAATCCTGAGATCTATCTAGAAGTGTGATATTTTCCGATGTCGACAAAGCTTGGCGAAGAAGGCTGAAGCACAATTCAACTACAGCTGATAACTTCAGCGCAGCTGTCAAAAATCCATGCAGATCCACTGTGTCCTGAAGAAATAAACTCCAAATTATTTTTATTAAATAAATTTTATATGCAAGACTCCGTGCCTCGTTATTTATCACAAATTTTTTGTCGAAACGACAAGTTAAGGTTGTGCCACATCCACCAGACTCTCCCGATCTATCACCATGCGATTTTTCTGCTTTTTAGAAATTTGAAATGTCTCATGATAGGGAATATTCATACCAATGTTGATGAGATTAAGGAAGAAACAATTCGAAATCTAAAATTAAACACACTTGATGAATACGAAGGATGTTTTCGATCCCTAAGGAAAAGGTGGAGACAACCTATTGGTTGTAATGGTGATCATTTAAAAGATGACAAATAATATTAATGTTTCAACAATAAAAGTTTTAATAAGCTGTTGTTAATTTTGTTTTTTAAGACCACTGACAGGACAATGTTGATGAATGTAGATAATAAATAATGTTATCTAGAAATAAAGAAATATAATATTGTTCCATTAAAATAAATAATCAAACAAGGACTACACAATGATAAAGACCACAATAATAAAGATGAGTCGAGCTCACTAAACAATCATAAGACGTTCGTTCTGTGACATTTCGCCTTCCTTACTTCTTTATATCTCTGCAAATGCTTTTATGTATTATCCAGTCGCTAGTCCCACGTGTGTCTTTACAAGAAATGCCGAAGAGCTTAGCTAAATGTCGAACTTCAGTCTTCAACTCTCCTGACCAAAATGTTCCTGCAATTATAAAGTGCCAACTGCGATTATTTCTTAATAACTCAGTCAAATTCCCCAAATCAAAGGAATCAGTCTCCCAAACTCTGAACACTAGGTCTTGTTGATCAATGTATTCCTTGTATTGATTAATTGGCAGGACACAATCTAGGTACGTCCTGCACACCCCGTCTGTCAGAAAGGCAACGACATTATTTAGCAGAACATTATATTTGGTAATTTTCTTTGCATTCTCAACCAAATTTCTTTCTGGCAAAGTGATCAATTTACTTTTGAAATGAGACCCAAGAGCACTTAACACCATATTTTTCCCGTTTTTCAATATTGGCATTGATTGACTATTATTAGAAATTTTAAAAACTGACGGAGTCCCAATGCCAAATTTGAAATTGATGTTCTTCAATATTTGGTAACGGGGATGAGTGACATCTGAATGAAACTAAAAGAGAAAGATAATTAAAACCAATCTTTGGCACAAAGACATTCACCATTCCATTATATCGATCATTGACAAATATGGTGACGTTAATACAGCTGGTGTTTGACTGGCATATTTCAAGAAATCGATACAGAGAGCAGCTCGAGGCTTTGACATCAAATATGAAGGCCTTGCGTTCGGTCAGATCACACTCAACGCCACATTCGATCTCAGAAGTCACTGTTATCTCCGTAAACGTTTTAAACACACAGGACTGAACCGTTTTGTAAAAGCCGTTGCCTTTGACAGTGACTATTAGCAGAAACAAATTGACCAGAAACATTTAGGTAAAATGTTTTCTATAATCTAAAAGTATTAATAATAATTAAATAAATGAAGTACAAACACTTGTTCCGATTTTCTGTTTTCCTGAATATTTAAAAGATAAAAATAATTTATTCTTACAAAGTTGTCTTCTTATATTTTCTTTGCAGCAACAAAGAAATGCAAAACGAATTGGACGAAATATTGAGGAAAAGTATTCCTCCAGGCTGCGTTGGTGAGAGATTTTTCCGTCTACAAGTGGGGATTTATGAAAGAACTGCACTGGGATTCTGTAGATATTCATTGTTCCCCACATTTTGTAGCAAAGCACTTCTTTTTCTTAAATAGCCTTTCCTTTGGAGACATGAGATACGCTTATTTTCAGTTTCCCATAATTATTCTATTAATATCATAGAATATTTCAGAAAATTTATTTTGATAATAATAATAGTATTATTATTATTATCATTATTATTGTTACCATAGAAATTACAGCAAAGCAACATTAAATTTAAAAATATAAAATCATCCAAACCAAAAGGCATTTCATCTTATAATCGTTTTCATTCGGACATCTTCTCACCCATTTTCCATTTATCCAACAGGTATCTCGCTCCGAGAGCTGAAAACAAAAGCCAAGCAAATTTGAATAAATTGGTTATTTTAATGCTTTAAGCAACCTCAGAGGATTTGGTGAGTGATTGACATCCATTATTTTAGATTACCTTCCTTCGTGACTGGGAGGAGTTTCCATTAAGTTCGACGTGGAATATATTTCTATGCAAGGCTCTTTTCTTGGCTAAGGAGGAAAAGAAGTACACGCACCCCATAAATGAAAGTGAAGAGATAAACAATATCGTTTCGTTTTAGAAAAAGAAAATATATATATTTAGAATAATTATTTTTTAATAACAGTAATAATAATAACATTAATAATAATAATAATAATAATAATAAATAATAATGCCTGATTTAAACATGAATCCTAAAAAAACCACTTGTTTTTCTTCTCTTCTACCCAGTCGGAATTGCTTTTCGGGGATCAATAATTTGTAATCGGAAAAGAAAAGTTGGCAAGTTTAAAAAATATACTTTCTCCAACCAATCAAAATCGATAAAAAATTATAAATTTCCAGTCACACTTGTAAATGTTTTTTAAATGTTTACTCTAATTCTCTTGACTTTAGTCGTGAGTGTCAATACTAATGAACGTTACAAGGTCATCAAATTATGCATTTTCAAGCCGTTTATAAAAAGAAGTATACTCATGCTCAAAAGTGTTAGCCATATAGAATTTATTATGAAAAACGTAGAAATATTTACATATATTTTTACAA